>SKCR01022178.1:0-15023 GCA_019454045.1 Zanthoxylum bungeanum
TATATATATATTATATATATATAGCTTGTGAGTAGCGGATACCCGCAGTGGGTATTCGCTGGTTTTTCTTAATTACCAAACTCACACCAAACCCGCAGCGGGTTTTGTTTTAAATTACCAAATCCCCGCTTAAATATTTACCAAATCCTACTCATTACGGGTGGATTTTTACGATTTACTGATTTGTGGGCGAAATTACCTTCCATAATCTCACATAAATCTTTATCCTTTTGATATAGGTATATGAAGAGAAGTTGGAATAGAATTCTTCTGATGATTTTTTTTTTTTTTTTTTTTTTTTATTTATTTATTATGATTCCATTGTTAAAAATGTCTCAATCTTCACCAAAAAAAAAAATGGAAAAAAAAGTTTTCCAAGGTTGATTTGGTTTGTTATTCCTTTGTCAAAAGAAACAATTGGATGCCGAAAATCAATGGCTATGCTTTTATTATTTCTTGATCAAGATCATGAGTGGCTCTAAATCATGGTCTTGCTTCAATTATTTGTTGGTACTCAGCATATTCTCGCATAATAAAAAACACTTTCTGCGGGTACATGGTGATCATTTATTGTTTGCGCAGTTTTCGTGCGTGGAGAGAGAAGAGCGTGTAAGGTTCCAAGTCCCAGTAAGAGGTGTTTGATTAAGTGAATACGCCTCCAAGGGGTGCAATCACACAAATTACAATCCTAGAAATTATGAACTATGAAATATAAAATAAAAATATGTTCATTTGAGTTTTCATTTGATCGGGGTTTTCTCTTTATATGAATGAGCTTTTTCTAGTGGAGTTTGTACACAGTTTGGGCGGTTTCAGTAATTCTCCGCAACTGCTGGATCATGTCTTCAACTGTTGAGCTGTGCGTCTCAACTGCTAGATCGTGGAGGAAATCGCTTAACTCATGTGGTCGTGGGATCAATTGCGGTCGTTCCAGGTCATTTGTCGTCCTGATCGCTACTTCAATTATCCTGAGTCCTTCGTCATCCTGACCGCTGCTTTCGATCATCCTGAGTCCCTTTTCATCATGTGTTGGACAATTATGACCCATAGCGTCACTATTTATACAGATCATGATGTTGTTGTACAAATTAACTATGTGACAAAGGAGATTGCACTCTTATCATTTGTGATTAGATCACCAAGATGTATAAATGATATGAGGTCCTTATGATTTGTTCATGGATTGAGAATGATATGAGACAGTATCAATCCACGAAGGATAAATCATTAAATATCCATAGTCAGAGTATTATCGAGATTGGACATCGATAAATACGTAAAAGACTAGTATTACACTTGTGCGCGTTGTGAGGGTAAAACGACATAGTTCTCATATATTTGGGTATATGATACTCATGCAAGTGTAATAGGAGGTTGTGTTTTACCGATGGTACGGGAAACAGCTTCGCTCTGGATAGACCCCCTAAAAATTCCATTGGTAGTATGACTATGTGTCTATGGAAGTCCGAAATCAGGGTAGGTGTATTTGGTCTTAACTTGAGACTTGCACCGCTAATACTTGCGACAATCAATATACTTTGGTTTTGGTCGTCCAGGGCTTTAACCAGTTTCTGTGTACGCCTCTTCTGGGTATATCGAGAATCGTAGTGTGTTGGGTGTGATGTCAAGACGGAAGTGTCACTCCAGTCATATGGAGATGATGATCGCACAGAGATACAAAACTGGTTCTCTAAAGGGTTGCACAGGGATAATAAAGAGACTAGTTTCTCGTAATCCGATATATGCTTCGTACGGGGCAGACACTGTACCAGCCCCAGGCCTTGCATGTGATCATCTGATATTGGATCGAAATACGCAATACTACGTATTCTACGCCTGATATAGATCCTTATATTCCTGTAAGGATATTTCTGGAGAATTGGGTAGGCATGGCGCTTTGCTAGAAGCCAACCTTGTCTTGTAAATCGGTATAAACGTAGTACTAGGTACTTACATGTTCGGATAGTCCGACAACCGAATTTACTACCAACGTATCCGGGGATCTCATGGGTCACTTCCCGAAGATTCACCGATGACGTATGACTCACACTTTTATTAATCTGGGATTAATTAAATTAGAGAGAAAATTAATCTGAGATTAATTGCGGAGATATTTTATCCGGGATAAAATATCAATTAAAGAGAGAAAACGATTAATTTGGAATTAATCGATAAATTAATATATTCGATATATTAATCGAAATTGGATTTCGACGCGGAATTAAAATTAGATTTTAATTCGGGCGAACGAGTTAATTTAGAATTAATTCGTTAGCGATGTGAATAGTATTTATGCTAGGCATGATAATTTAATTAAATTAGATTTAATTACGTCGCAACAGAAAATTCGTTAATTTGAAATTAGCGAACCCGAGCCCGGGATTATTTACGAGCGCATTCGCATTTCGAATTCGAGTGCGACACGTAAATCAAATCAAGTGTCAAATCGCTACTCGCATCTAGCGTCACATCATTCGTCAATCAAGTGATTGATGTCTTTCACTTTGAGTGATTGACGCCAGTCACTATTCATTGATTGATGGAAGTTGATGTGAGTTGATGTGTGTGGTTGGCATTTATGGCTTTTATTGTTTGACTTTTTAAAGCCAAAATTTGGTATATGTTTTTGGAAAATGAATTACCAAAAATCAATTACACATTTCATCTCTCTCTCCTATCTTTTCTCTTCATCTCTCTCGCCCATTTATGGCATTTCTTCACTGGTTTTCTGCCAAGAAATCGTGAGCAAGGGAAGCTAAAGTGTGATGGTTTTGCGGCAAAATCATCAAGAGCTAGCACTCCGAGAGACATGCGAAGGTGATAGGGAAGTCCACCCATGAGCTTGGAATCGTTTGACGAAGCTTGGAGCTTGATGGAGCTCAACCAAAGCCGAAAATGGTGATGACAGAAACTGCTCACTGCCGTGTGCTGTTGAAGGGTAGAAAGTTGATTTTTGTTCGTCGTCGCATCGCTCAACCGATCGATGTGAGTATTCCGCAACTCACTCGTTGTATTCGCACTTATTTCTTGCTTGTTATTCGATCTTTAGGGTCGTAGAAACTCCAACATCCTGATCGCTGCTTTCGATCGTCCCGAGTCTTTTACTGCCTTGTTCCTTCGCTCTAGGGCGATTTCGTTCCATGGTGATTTTTCTTTTGTCAACAATTGTCCCCCAAATTCACCTTGATTGAACTGGAAGTGAAAATCGAGGTGAATTTTTTGGCTTTCCATCCAGGTT
Organism: Zanthoxylum bungeanum; assembly: GCA_019454045.1. Taxonomy (NCBI): domain Eukaryota; kingdom Viridiplantae; phylum Streptophyta; class Magnoliopsida; order Sapindales; family Rutaceae; genus Zanthoxylum; species Zanthoxylum bungeanum. The sequence continues at coordinate 3,239 of SKCR01022178.1, forward strand.
CATTCTTTCCTCGTTCAAGGAAGACCACCACGCCAATCTGAGGTCTGGCTCGGTGGGCATCCCGTCTTGCCTTTGGCTAGCTGGCTACCTTACCGATCTTTCGGTACAAATAGAACTAAGGGGGGAACTAACCCATATAGGACCTCTTTCTGCCAACAGATGTGACCCATCCACAACCAGGGGAAAAAGTACCTTCCACAAAAAGGACCATGGTCAGCTGCCGCTAACGGATGCAACCTATCCACGACGTTACATCCCATTTTGCAACTTAAGCTGTGTGGATGGCCGTTGGCAAACTTTTTTACATCCCATTTTGCAACTCATTCAAGAAAAGCTTCCTTGATCTATGCAGATCTTTCCTTTTTCGGCTCTGTTCTGCCTCTAGTTCCTCCCCCCTTCCATCCATTTTGCTGTTGAACTCTTCACCAGCCTGCAATCTCCAAAGGTTGTTTTCTATTGTTTCCTAACTGCTATTTGGAGCAACCCCCCTTTTATATACCTTCATGGCATGATTATGTTCTCACTAGCACTGCTTCCCATGTGCTACTTGATTGGTTGACGGTTTCTCTTCCCTAGGTCTGACTTCGCCGAAAGCAAACCTGCAGCCTGTTCTGTCACATCGGTTCTACTTTTCCTTTTTGCCACATGTAGCAATAGTATTGACAGCTTGGACGGTGCGTCAATTGGCCGACCTAGTGAAGGCCGAGGCTTGGCCGTTCTATTGAAGGCCGATTCTGTCGTGCTGAGAGTGTGATAAATCAGGGGAAGGATTTTTCATCCTACAATTTGTTGGGCCGTCTTTCAGAGTCTCATACGAACCCATCACTTCTGTAATAAATACGTGGCCTTCTCCAACACGTTTCATCATGAGGCCCATTTAAGAGCCGTTTTTACGTCACTTCCGTGTTTCCTTTCGTCGTACGTCACTTTCACAGCGAATTATATTCTAACACCTATCTAGGGCGACCCTTCATCCTTTTCCGTTTTCCCACCGTTTCCATCCTTTGACGACACCTGTCCCAGGTTGAATCTTCATCTGTTTATATAAGGATTTAGCCCACTCTGGTTTTTACTTTACTTTCGACCCTCTTTGCAAACTTGTCTCTATCTTACCTTCGACCTTCTGATATCAATGGCGTCTTCTTCCTCTGTCCCCAAAACCGGTGCCTCAACTTTTGCTGATTATAAGATGGCGCTGGACGATTCTTCCCTGAGCATCTTCGGCGTTCATACCCTCAATGAGAATTACGGCCAGTGTGATCTTGGTCCCATTTTTACGGAAGACAACACCATTGCTACAACCCCGTTGGCTCAATAATTCCCTTCATCTTCTGGTCTCCCGTTTTCGGAGCCCATTAATAGTTCTCTCTTGGCTCAATCCAACCCGATTCGCACGTGGCCCAAACACAACACCGCATTCGATGCTTGGTTTCAACGTGTGCTATTGCATACAGATACCTATGCCTTTATAGAGAAACATGGCTTCCTTCCCTTCATCGAGCTTTCATTGGCTTTGCCCTTTTTTGATCGCAACATGTTTCCTTCCTCCTTACTCTTTTGTTCCTCTGAATACAATGTATTCATTTTCCCCGTTGGTCCATTTGCTATCACTTTTCGTGGTATCGGTGCTCTTAGCGGGCTGGCCCCTCTGGGTGTGCCCATCTCGGCCTGCAAAACCTTTCGTTTCCCTCCTCCTCCAATGGACTCTTCATCATTTTCATCATACTCTTCTTTTCTTCTTCGCACATTCTTGAAATCGGCTAGTTCTGTTTCAATGTTGGAGCGAACGGCCTTCCTTCACTACTGGCTGTGCAAATACATCATTTGTGCGCCTAGCCAGAAGCCTGTGGCAGGCTATCTTTCCATCTCTTCAGATCTTGTCAATGGTTGTCGTTTGGACCTGGCATCCTTCTTGCTAGCCGCTATTTATCGGGGATTTGCTGTCCTCCAAAAACAACTTCAGTCGGGGGCTTCATGTAGAACACAGAAATCAGCGACGCTGTTCCAAGCTCACGGCCTGGTCGGGAGTACGGAGTAGCCCGCAGAGGATTAAACCGGAGAATAAAATGGAGTCGCCACCCGGTGTGAGCCGGGAAAATAATTTAAGGCCGCACTCACCCCTCGCAAGGGAAGACCTCAAACCGTTGGGTTCGGAATGGTCCCTTACTTATGCCACTTGTAATGAAAGGATTTGTGCAATAATTTAACTAAGTCTACGCAACATACATTTGTAAAAGTAATCTATATCTTAATTCCTATACGGCCTATATCTAAGTTTGCAAGGAATTTGGTGGCTAGAGTGTTCCAAGTTGTGATGGAACCTGCAGGTAACGAATGTAGCCAAGCTTTAGCTCTGTCTTTCAGGGAATATGAAAAAACCCGCAGTCTCATTGCTTCTTCAGCTGCTCGGTTGTAATTGAAAGTACCGCAAACTTCCAGGAAGTTGCTGATGTGGGAATTAGGATCTTCAGTTGCATTTCCCCCAAACTGTACTAACTGCTGAATCATCTGGATGCACGTTTTGATGTCACACGCATTTGCTGGTAAATGAGGAATTAAAATACATGAAATGAAGCCGTCGACCACCGGAATGGTTCTGTCTCAAATGGGAATCGGTGGTGCAACGTTCAAAGGTTCAGGTTCCATGTTGATTAAAGCTTCTTGGCCTTCTTATCTTTCCCTTCTCAACTATCTGATGGTTCTTTCAATTTTTGGGTCAAGCGGTCAGAGTTCAAAGCTTCTGGTTCGTCTCATGTAGTTTCTGAGAACCTGAAAAACAAGAAAAAAAAACAATAAGTAAAAAGAAATTAGATACAAGTAACATATCTAACCCCAAAACTAATAGTGAAAGATAAATAAGTCCCCGACAACGGCGCCAAAAACTTGATCGGCGTAATCACACGCGTATAACGCAAGCGCACGTATCGTTCAAGTAGTATAAAAAGTATCGATCCCACGAGGACTTAAAACATTTTGTTATCAATTTATGGAGTTAAATGTTTACAAGTATCTAATAGATTGATTGTTTGATTGAGTGGTGACTTTAAAACTTAAAACAAGTAAATAAAATTGCTTGAAAGTAGATTGAAGAAAATTCAAATTTATAAAACTATCCAGGGTTGTGAATCTTTTCAATATCTTTTTAAAAGATTAAGTGGTTATTTTACGTTTGTGTAATATATTAGTTTATTAACCTGGAACACGAAATTATGTAAAAGCCTCTTCCGATGATCAATTACAAATACTCAGTATAACCCAATTGAACCATATTTCTATGTCAACCAAATTACCTGGATTCATTAAGATTAAGTTCCAATTATGGCTACCCCCGCCCAACAGGTATATTCCTATCCTGTAAGGAAATCTATTAAAGGGTTATCTATCCTCAAGGAAGATCGTGGGCTATTGAGTCTAAGGTCTTAAACCTAAAATCCATTTTCCAAGTTCATTTTAAGTTTACCACTTCAATTTTATTAATGGCCAGTTAATAAAAAGCATTAGGATTAAGACTCAATAAATAAACCTTTATATTACCCAAACTATAATTTAACCCCTTATAAAGCGGTGATATTGGATTTCATCACAACCCTAGATAACTGACTTAGTTACAACATATATTTACTGGTAGTAAAAACTTAAATAAAACAAAAGACATAAAGTAAATGCTGAAAAGTAAATTGCTGAAAAGTAAATGACGGAAAGTAAATGCTTAAATTAAATACTGAAAAATAAATGCTGAAAAGTAAATGCTGAAAGTAAATTACTGAAAAGTAAATGCTGAAAGTAAATTGCTGAAAAGTAAATGCTGAAAGTAAATTGCTGAAAAGTAAATGCTGAAAGTAAATTGCTGAAAAGTAAATAAAGTAAAATTACAATAAAATAAAATGCTGAGGTAAAAAGATCCACTTTTATTACTTCTATTTTAGATATCTCCCTTAATATAATATATTTACTTTGCATGATAATTACCAACCAGCCATATATGCGGTATCTAGATTAAGTCAAATTAATAATTAATTACCAACTGACCACCAGGCGGTATCCAGTTTAGTCAGGTTAAAAACCAATTTAAATAATTACCAACCGACCAATATGGCGGTATCCTCGTTAAGTCAGGTTTTAACTAGTTTATATATTATAATTAAGGGAAATTAATCTAAATATTAGTAATAAAAGTTTTACCCTTTACCCCAGCAAAGGGGAGTTACCTCCTCATTACTGAAAAGTAAGAAAACTGAAAATTAAAGAAAGAAAAGTATTGTGCGTAAAAGTAAATTATGGAAAGTAAAAACTGAAAAGTAAAGAAAAGAAAGTGCGAAAGCGGAAATTAATTACTGAAAGCTGTAAATAAACAAACAAGATACAATCTTCTTAGTATTCTTAAGGAATTCCTTAGAAGAAAGTATGAATTTACAAATGAAATGGCTTGGTATTTATAGGCAAAATTTTGCCTCCATCAAATCATCCACCAAATCAATTATTAATTGCTCCACTAATTACTCCACCAAATCCATTATTAATTGCTCCACTAATTGCTTATCATGTTTGGTGGTGATTTGATAATTTTTATTGTTTATTTATTAATTTATTTTTGGCTTTGAAAATGATTGAAAATGACTTTAATAATTACACACAACACACTTCTGGATGGTTCATCAATTTCGGGCATGAAATCTTCAGAATTCGAAATTATTTTCTCTTTAAAAATTGTAGATATTTGAGTCTTATTTAATGTGAAACTTGAATCAGCTCAATCCGATATTGGAGTAAAGAGTTATGCCACAAAATACGATAGATGCGCAAAATTGGAATTTCCAAAACTGCACTTCGATGAAACTCCCTTTCAAGTTTCCAATCTCCAAAATTAATATGTCAAGTCCAATTTTTGCCTTTATTTAACCCACATTTCGTCCTAAATGATTTCATTACGTCCCAATATCATTTTATCTGCAAAATAAACTAAAACACATCAAAACGTTCATCAAACCCGAGAAACTAAACAAAATATTAAGTAAAATGGGCGGTAAATATTGATATATTTTCCACTCATCAAACCCTCAAACCTAAAATTTTACTAGTCTTCGAGCAAAACAACAAAATAAAATACAAGAAACAATTAAAATTAAACTAAGTCACTTTCGTAGGGATCACGGTTGCATTTAGCATATGCAACAAGCCTTTAAACCCCTAGGTGTCCCTAATGTACGAGTTATAGTCTCGTGAGGGCTTACAGCAACGATACCCACAAACGTTTTACAAAAGTAAAATGATAATAAAACTAATACACACAAAAGCAAAAAGACAAGAAAAAGAGAATAAAGAAGTTAATGACTAATCAGGTGAAACTTCTACTCCAAGTCAATAGTTGTTTTGTTTCATTCTAAATTACCGAATAAGTAAATTCTCCGATTATTTTTACCATTCTCCATATGCACAGTCGACAAAATATTAATCAACTCATTTTTTTGCCCACAACAGTCACAAGTGTAGTTGATAAGAGAGTAATATTTTTGTCCCAAAGTTTTATCAGAATTCACATTTTTTTGCAGTAATGAAATAATTTTTCTGATTTTTTTCTTTATTTTTGATTTTTTATTTTTATATACAATATCTTCCAACTATGTAGCGAGTGTTGGGTCGGTGGCTCCCAAACCAGTTGGCTTTAGGGCACCAGGTGTTAAGACACCCATACAGACTTAATTACTCAGACTTCAGATATATATATTTTTGCATCATCTTTGATCCATGTAGCGAGCTTTGGGCCAGTGACTCCAAAACCAGTTGGCTTTAGGGAACTAGGTGTTAAAACACCCTTACAGACTTAATAACTCGGATCTCATACGTTTTTTTTTTTGTTTTTTTTTACTCCATCACTTTTTGAGATGTTTTCTCCAATTAAACTAGAGCACTAAATATTATAAACTTTTCAATTACAAATCATGTCTGTATGTTACTATGCATGTTGATAATATCTGCTAACTGAGCATATGAAGATCATTTTTAGTCAGTTTTATGGAGGATTTACAAATTAAATAATTTAAAATGAAATAAACAAAAATTAACTTGTTCCGAAATAGGTTTGAAATACGTCTCAGGAGTGGAAACTCCTTACTCAGCTATCTCTTACCAATTTCATATTTTTAGTCAAAATAAAAACAAAAACGCAAAATATTTTTGTAATTTTTGAAAATTTTTCAATTTTTTTTGTATTTTTCAATAAATTTTGGACTAAAAATAAAAAACAACTCACAACTAAAAACAAGATATTAATAAACTAATTCCCTCCCCCAAACCTAAATGAGACATTGTCCCCAATGTCTTAAACAGTAGAAGAAAAGTTTAGAAGATAATACCTGGTTAGCTGAAATTCTACAGGAAATTAAAGGTTAAGATCCAGATTAATCCGACGCCTCTTACCACGATCGTCCTCAGACCAATTTATCTTTGAAATGATAGGGTCAATTTGTGGTTCATAGGCTAAGATTTGGTCAATTAGATCCAGAGCAGTTCTGGCAGTGAAGAGGAGTTCTTCTAAAGGTTTTGACACGAACCAATTTCTCCGGGTATCATTAAGAAATACACAAAGAAAATCATAAAATCCATCAACGTTAAACAGCCGAATTGGTTTCTGGTGTATGTTCAAGTTCGCCCAAGATAACACTATAAATATCTCCTCCAATGTACCCAAGCCACATGGCAAAGCAATAAAAGCATCAGCATGGTTAATCATTTCTCCCAAACGTTCAGACATACCTGGCACGATCAGTTCCTCTCCGTTTGATGGTTCAATAAGATTTGCCTTTGCCAAGGGTTTTGGGATGATTCCCAAAACGTGACTGCCTCCTTCTGTACGGCCTTTGAAATGATCCCCATAAGTCCAAGATTTCCTCCGCCATATACTAAGTGCATATTTCTTGCAGCTAAGACTCGACCTAATTCTTGTGCTGCTTCTACATATTGTGGTTTAGTACCAACACTACTACCGCAAAACACACAGATGTTTTCAACTCGTCTTCTTGAAGTGGATTCCATGTTTTACTCTGGATGTCTTCAAAAGTGCAAAGATGAGTTGAATTTATAATACCTGAAAAAAGTGAGTAAAATAATAGCACTAATACCTGCCAGATGACAATTATTAGTTTAACAGTAAAATAAATCATGATAGTAAAAAAAGTCTAGATCCTGTCGGAGAAAATAAAAGAAAACAACAAAACAATTCACAATTATCAGGAAAAGACAAAGAGATATAATATGTACAAGAAAAATGGCAGCTTGATTGACATCTATGCGTCAGGGACAAGCTTGCCATCCATTTTCTTATAAATTGACAAACAAGGTCTTTTTGAGTCAGATTCCCGAGACTTAACTGTTGTCTTTCCTTTTGGAATTGTGCGTATAACATGCGAATTTCATGATACACACATCCACTGGGATGCGTCTCAAGAGTTTTAGATATGTCATCCAAAGACTCCTTACTCAAGCCATCCCTAATGAAATTAATCTTATCTTCGTGGTTATCAGACACAATTCCTAAATAAGGACAACGAGTATTACAAAACAAACGAGCACATTTATAACAAACACGCATTCTTTTGGCTCTTCTCTTTTTAGGATATGTGCTCTTTCCTAAACCAGGCATATGTGAAATAAAAGAGTCAGAAGACTCACCTGCCAATCGAACCCGTGGTTCAATTAACCAACAAATGTCAGTAGGAATATCTTTGATCATCAGTAATCTCATCCGTTCCAAGCGAGCTTTGTAGACTTTCATCAGAGATTTTTGAGGGAGAGAAGGAAATTTCTTGTGAAGATTTGCGAGAGCTTCTTCCATCTTGAAATGAATAAACCTGCAAAAATTAAACACACAAAAATAAAACACACCAGATCACAATATATACACAAATTGCATGGGTTGCCTCCCTGCGAGCGCTAAGTTTAAAGTCGTCAGCTAGACGCGACTGCTTGAACGTTTATGCTGGATCTGAAAGCGTGACACTTTCTTTTTGTCCTCAAATGATTCTCCCCAGTAGTGTTTGACACGCTGACTGTTAACTTGAATGTATTGTTGGTATTGGGTCCAGATAACTCAACAGCTCCATATGTAAAACCTTGGTGATCACAATGGACCTGACCATCTAGATTTCAACTTTCCATGGAAAAGTTCAACTTCGAGTTGTACAATGAAGGGGTTATTTAGGGGTGAATCCGGTAACGCAGCGGAAGCGGTGAAAATCTGATTTTCAGATTTCAAAACTTTTTCTTGGATTAAATAAATAAACACATTTATTTAATTACCCAATAATCAAATAATGAAATAAAATTTCAAATGAATCAAATTCAAGTGAAATTACCAATTACCCTTATATGGTATTTTGTCCATTTTAGTCCGAAATTGATCCAATCAATTTTGAATGATTCTAAATCATTTCTAAGATGAACTTAGCATGTTCAAAACATCAAAACACCAAAAGCCACAAAATCCCCAAATTTCCTTACAAATGCCGTGAGCTCCATTTGGAGGGCAAATTGACCATTTGGTCATTTCATGTCTCAAAACTCATCTAAATGAAATCCAATCAACATGAAACTTTGCATGCATCATATACACACCCAAATGCTCAACATATCTCAAAAACCCCCAAATTTTGAATAGGTTATAAACCCTATTTTTCAATTTCCACAAATTGGGCAAATTAGGCCATTACATTAAATCAAATGTTTCAATCATCAATCTTTCAACTAATTCAAGTCTCAACACAATGAAACAACTCAAGATCAAATCTAGGTCATTTAAGAGTGGGTCAACAACTCTAGAATAGCAACATGGTTTCATAAACCTTAAAAGAATACATATAACTACACTAGTTACACTCTTTGTTCATCATACATGCTCAACACTTTTAAACAAATTTCCATCATCAAAAACCACAAGAAATAAAGAAAAGAATAACTTAAGAAACTCATGAGAGATAGCCTAGATCATAAGGAACAAATTCCTTTCTAATAGCAAGTTTAAGAAACTTACAAAATCTAAGCTTTTCTTTAGGTTTTTCTTTTTCTCCTTCACTTTCTTTCTTTGTCTTTCTTCAATGGAACTTTTGTTTTTGGTAAAGTGTATTAGGTTAAGTGAAATGAAAAATGAAAAACAATTTATATGTGTAACAATTACACCTTGGCCGAAATTCATGGCCAAATTCAAGAAATTGTAATTTCAATTATCATAATGTCAACTTGCACAAATATCTTATAAACTACTTTATTAGATATTTATCTTGGTCAACAAATGCAACTAATGTCATTTACTTTAATTATCCTAACATAAGATATTTATATTTTAATTAATTTAATCATTTAACAATTAAATAATTAATTAATTAATCAAATACAAATATATTAAATATATGTATAATATTTACATTAAATATTAAAAACTTATATTCATTTAGGAATAAGTCAAATAACTCATTTTGACTATTAATTAATGTGTATTTAAATTAATCAAGTATTAAATGTAAATACACAATAATTAAGTAAACGACTATCTAGTGTCTTTAGCATGTATCTTGCGTTTAACCATTAAACGACTTTATAAATAATCAATATTATTTATTTATGTTGCTCTAGTGCTCAACAAGTATGTTTCATTATTGAGACTCTCTAGGTTCAGGTATATCCGTCACGAAATCAAATTTCAGTCCATAATCTATCCACCCGATAGTACATTATGACGATCACGGATAATCTCGCTAAACCATACAGGTCGAGGTCATCGCAAATGTATAATTCCTCCGTCACAGGTATCCGGATAAATCCCAGAGATATAGATATGAACGTCAAATCTCTATCGGGATTATCCAGTCGACTATTCTATTAGCAATCTAAAAAAGAATGTTTAGAACTAGCTTCTAAACTTACCACAGGCCCATGGTTTTATCTGATTGCTAATCATATGGACTACCTATGCTCTGGTACACAGAACTGACGGATCCTATCTTGACACACATAGGACACCTGAGGATCTATCTACACCCAACGAACAGGCGGAGGTCTGATCTAAATAGATCGGTGACGTGACTGCCATCTAAGTGTAGAAGATGTCTCATGTGCCCACAATGGCATCTCAAGTCTAAGAATCACAAGTGCTACTCAACCCAAGAAGATTCTTATTGACGCTGGTGTACCATCCATTAAGAATCTTCGGTGAGTCGTTCAGTGTTTATCCACTATAAACACCTACACGTCTATACTAGTCTCCAAGACTTATGGTTCATTGAGAAACCATTGGAATCATATATTCCAGTATACGAACATACCGGTCTCAACGGGTTTACTATACTGACCAAGTAGTGTAAACCTTGACCAGGAACAGTCTGAGAATGACAACGTCATGATAACGACTCAATGTCCGTTGCGACGCTTTTGCAACTGTATCATGACTAATCATTCTAGGGTCATTACGTCTTTACCATATAAAAGATTAGATTATATATAGAAACTGCATATATATTACTAATAATAATGTTTTACAGAAGTATTTAACAAAATACAACCGGGAATGGCGCTCTGAGCACCAACCCCTACAAAATCTCCCACTTGCTCTAGTGCCAATATCGATTGATCTAATAAAACCACTCCATCGACTCCACGTGTTATCAAATAACTTCGGAGGTATGGCCTTCGTCAGCGGGTCTGCTACGTTGTCTTCACTCGGTACCTTGCACACGACAATATCCCCTCGCGACACGATCTCTCGAATGATGTGGTACTTGCGTTCCACATGCTTCGACTTCTGATGCGCCCTCGGTTCCTTTGTTTGCGCAATGGCTCCAGTATTATCACAGTATAACGGAATCACATTCTCGATACTTGGGACAACTCCCAATTCTGTGATAAAGTTCTTTATCCACACAGCCTCTTTTGCGGCTTCAGAAGCTGCAATATATTCCGCCTCAGTGGTGGAATCAGCTGTAGATCCCTGTTTGGAACCCTTCCAACACACAGCACCTCCGTTAAGGGTAAAGACAAATCCAGATGTAGACTTTCTATCATCGGGATCCGATTGAAAATCGGAGTCTGTATACCCGTTAACCTGCAGTTCGTTTCCTCCATAAATTATCAACTTATCCTTAGTACCTTTAAGATACTTAAGTATATGTTTAATGGCCATCCAATGGTCATTACCTGGATTGGATTGATATCGACTGGTTACGCTAACAGCGAAACTGATATCAGGCCTCGTACATAACATGGCATACATTATGCTACCCAAACACGAAGCATAAGGTTGGTTAGACATTCTAACCTTCTCATCTTCTGTTTGTGGACACATCTTCTTGGAAAGATGAATCCCATGTCTGAACGGTATGTTTGCTGTCTTACAGTTACCAAAACTATACCGTTCCAAGATCTTATCTATGTACGTTGATTGGGATAACCAATCAGCCTCCTTTGTCTATCTCGATAGAGTTTTATCCCTAAAACATAGGAAGCTTCTCCCAGGTCCTTCATGGAGAAATTCTTACAAAGATATGCTTTAACGCTTTGTAACATACCTTAATCATTCCCAATGATTAGGATGTCATCAACATACAGGACTAAAAATACGACCATGCTCCCACTGGCCTTCTGATACAAACATGATTCTTCCGAATTCTTAAGAAAACCAGACGATCTGATAATCTCGTCGAATCGAAGATTCCAACTTCGTGAAGCTTGTTTAAGTCCATAAATGGACTTCTTAAGCTTACAAACCATACCCGAGTTTGGCTAGATGTGAAACCTTCCG
>SKCR01022179.1:0-15018 GCA_019454045.1 Zanthoxylum bungeanum
GTACGTGAAGTAGAATAACAGACGGGCAAAAGTTTAAGATATTACGGTTGGACCGTAGTGGAAAATACTTGAGCAATAAGTTTCTAGATTACTTGAAAGAGTATGATTTCTTTCACATTGGACTTCTCCCGGAACATCTCATTAAGTGGTGTGTCCGTACGAAAAAAATGAACTTTGTTGGATAGTAAGGTAATGATGAGTCGCTCTGAGCTACCAATTTCATTCTAGGGATAAGCATTGAACAATGCAATACTTATTTTGAATAAGGTTCTGTCAAACTCTGTTGGACAGACTCCATATGAAATATGGACAGGAAAGAAACCGGGTTTCTCATTCCTGAAGATTAGGTGCTGGGCATATAATTGAACGTTTGGATGGTACCAAACTAAAACCCAAATCAGATAAGTGCCCAATTTATAATTTTGTTATCCTAAGGAAACTAATTCCACAACTCACAGAGAACAAAGATATTGTTGCTCTCCATGCGGTTTTCCTAATAGGAATACCTAAATGCAGTGGTAAGTGGGGGAGGAAGTAGAACTCGATGAAAATCGGAGTGATACTGTTCCTGGCACTGAACCTTAACGGAACACGAACAGTCATCAGGGATTGAATCTGTACCAAATCTTCTAATAAACAGAATCGCGGGGTCGGAGGGAGGGAGAGATCAGAAAAACCTAAGAGGTATGAAATTCTGATCTCACCTCATGTAGATGTCAATCTTATTGAAGGAAGATAAACCGACTACGTATGAGGAAGTGATACAAGTATCGACTCCATTATGGCCAAAGTACTATAAAGTTCGAAATGGATTCATGTTACCAACCAAGTTTGGACATTGGCTGATGTACTAGAAGGCATATGTCTATTGGTAGCAAATGAGTCTTCATGGTGAAGACAAACATGGATGGGAACATACTGTTGGGGTTGGTGCTCAGAGCGCCAATCCGGCCCGTATTTATGTCTGATTCATGAATACGAACATCCCCTTATTCCATAATATTACTTATTTATGGTTGCACCTCTTGTTCTTATATACGTATTCGATCTGATTACTATTAGATTGAAACTAAATGTTGTTTAGTGATATGTATATATTAGACAAAGGTCCGATAATATATAATGTAGTACACAGTTACAAAGTTAGTTTGTAATTGACATTGGGAAGTGTCACTGCTATATGAATATTATCAAACATAGTTCCTGGTCAAGATTTGCTAACACGGGTCGGTTAGTCAAATCCGTTGAGACCAGTACATGTCGTATATCGAGACTTGGTCCGATGGTTTATCCCAATGAACCATGAGTCTAGGGAGACTCGTATAGACGTGTAGGTGTTTATAGTGGATAAACACTGAACGGCTCACCGAAGATTCTTAATGGATGGTACACCAACGTCAATAAGAATCTTTCGGGTTGAGTAGCATAGTGGTCCTTCGACTTGAGACACCACTGTGGATGTATGAGACATCCTCCACACTTAGATGGCAGTCACGTCACCGATCTATTTAGATCAGACCTCCGCCTGTTCGTTGGGTGTGGATCGATCCTCAGGATATCCTGTGTGTGTCAAGATAGGATCCGTCAGTTCTGTGTACAGAGCATAGGTAGTCCATATATATTTAGCAGTCTCTTAAATCTGTGGCCACAGTATACATCGGAAGTAGTTCCGAGTGTTATTTAGAGATTGCTAATAGATACGTCGACGAGATAATACCTATAAGATTTGACGTTTACATCTATATCTCTGGGATTATCTGGATACCTGTGACGGAGGGATTATACGTATGCAATGACCTCACCTGTATGATTCAGCTAGTTTATCCGTGATCGTCATAATCCACTGGTGGATAGATTATGGACATGAAATTGGATTTCATGACGGATATACCTGAATCTAGAGAGTCTCAATAATGAACATACTCGTAGAGTACTAGAGCAACATTTATGAATAATGATGATTATTTATAAATCGTTTAATTGTTTAAACGAAAAATACATGCGAACGGGCCGAACCGTCATTTCCTAATTAATGTGTATTTGTTTTTAATATATGATATTATTAAATACACATTAATAAATAGTCAAATAAAGGTATTTGACATATATCATCAATATATGTATTTGAGATATTTAAAGTAAATATAATACATATATTTGATATATTTGTATTTAATTAATTATTTAATTATTTAATTGTTAAATGATTAATATAATTAAAATATAAATATATCACCAAATGATAAAGTTAGGAAATGATTATAAGTTGCAATTGTTGACTTATACATTAAAGGAAAAGGTTGTCAAATTGATTTTGACTTCTAAGATATTTGTTCAAAATTGTTTGAAAATGAAAAATATCTTTTCCTTTATTTTATTAATTTCGGCCATAACACTTAAATATAAGAGTTATATTCTTCTTAGTTGCATTTGTTGACTTAAATAATATCTATAAAGTGTTTTAAGATATTTATCAAGTTGATTAATGTAAAGTGAAATGAAATTGAAATTCTTTTTCTTGTATTTGGCTTAGCCTTTCGGCCAAGGCTAAAGTAAAACAAGTATATATTGTTTTCATTTCATTTTTCATTTGATAAACCTAATATTTCACAAGAAAACTCCATTAATGGAAGCAAAGGAAGCTTGTGAGAAAGAAAGAAGAAATCAAAGAAAGCTTGGATTTTAGTGAGTTTTTCCAACTTGCTATTAGAAAGGAAAATGTTCCTTAGGATCTAGGCTTTAACATATGATGTTCTTAGGTTTATTATTTCTTTATTCCTTGTGTTTTTGTTGATGGAAGTTTTGATGGAAATGTTGAGCATGTATGATGAAGGAAAGTTGTGACTATTGTAGTTATAAGCTTTCTTTTAAGGTTTTGGAAACCATGTTGCTAATCTAGAGTTGTTGACCCACTCTTAGATGACCTAGATTTGATCTTGAGTTGTTTTTGTGTTGAGACTTTGATTGGATGAAGAAAGATGATTAAAGTGTTGTATTTAACCAATTGGTCTAATTTGTCCAATTTGATGAAATTGAATATTAGGTTTAAGACCACTTCCAAATTTGGGGCTTTTCATATATGTTGGCATTTGGATGTGTATATGATGCATATAAAGTTTCATGTTCATTGGATTACATCTTGATGTGTTTTGATGCATGAAATGACAAAGTGCACACTTTGGCACCAAGGTGGTGCATTCGGCCAAAGAGTTGGAAATTTGGGGATTTGGTTGCTTTTGGTGTTTTGATGTTTTGAACATGCTAATTTCATCTTAGAAATGTTTTAGAATCATTCAAAATTGATTAGATCAATTTCGGACTAAAATGAACAAAATACCAAGTAAGGGCATTCGGTAAATTCACTTGAATATGATTCATTTGAAATTTTATTTCATATTTGATTATTGGAATATTAAATAAATATGTTTATTAATTAATCGAGAAAAAGTTTTGAAATCGGAAGATTCGATCTCCCGCCGCTTCCGCTGCGTTACCGGATTTGCCCCTAAAAACCCCTACAAAATGGTATCAGAGCGAGTCTGATTCTAGGCCACCATAAATGATTAGCTTGTTTTATTCAATGTTTAATCATGTTTTCTTGACTTTATACATGCATGTTATAATCTAATTTGATTAGATTTAGGGTGTATGACACTTATTGGAATATCCCCGCTTAATAAGGTTTTAAAGTAACTAGTATTTGGAATACTTGTTTCTTGGTCCGTCTTGTCAATACGGTTTATAAATATCTTTTCGTTGACTACATCCGAGACCGTGCCTTTGCTGTGAGGGGTGTAGGTGATAGAAATATATTATGCCGAATGTATATTAGATACTAGATAAATTCAAGCGAAAGCGGAATCCTGAACGTGCCCTAGCTGTCAGGGTTACGCAAGTAACTTGATTTTATCATTGACAAGTTTAACCTTGGTACGTCTCGTGTGGGGCCTGCCTTCGCAGCGACAACGAGAAACGGCCAGGACCGGAACCTGGAGTCACTAGTGAGTGATTGACAATTAGTTGTCTACCTGTGAATATACGTCGGCGAGACCGTGCCTCTGCTGTGAGTCGAAATATATTCATGGGGTCCTCTTCCATTATGGAATTCGATTTAATTATTGAATTCTCGTCTTTCCATTGGGGATTACGGCATTACGTAAAAATAGTGGGAGGCACTGCTAAGTTTAAAATATTCCATAACTTAGGCAGTGTATGTTATTATGGAAATTGCTGCTTATTTGTTTCCTTATTCTATTGTTTATATAGAATTAAACTTTTATTTACTGCACAATATTTTGATATGTTATCTGACTTGACTCTTGGTTGCAGTTATTCTAGAATAGGTTCTAGAGATACTAATAGACTAGGATATTAAAGATTAGTCTAAACCATCGGGAACTGTTGTTCGATTTTCTTGAAAAAATAAAGATGGTTAATGACTTAGTTTCTAAGTCATAATAGAATCTAGATAGATATCCCCTTAGGATATAATACTTTAGAGAAATAGTTTTCTTATGCAGTAAGAATGACTTGAATTAGTTCATCTCGAGATTCTTGACTGGCATTTAGAAAGCCCTATTAGGTATATTGTTTATCTAGTAATGACGTTTCTAAGCTTTAATTACCTTTAGAGGTAATGTGTCTGACACAATTTGCTAATCAGTTATTTACAATTGTTGTGATATATTTGAATGCAAATAGTAAAGCTAAAGAAAGGAGATGCGTATATTTGTGTATAGAAAATATCGATTTTCACAATACTACAACTATAGGTATTGGATACTAGATCTCCCGTCTAGTTATTTGAAATATTGGTTAACGATTGTTTTGATATGATCGGAACTTGCGACTATTGGATAGTCACTTGTTCTTTATAAACAATTGTTACATATTTTATAATAACTAGTAGTGTCATTGACGTAGATATAAACATTAAGAAAAATTATTCGGTAAAGTAAATAATTTAGAACGGTGCTTTATGAGTTAATCAGTTAAGCATTGGATGCTTATTCCGTATGGTGAAGGATGGTTTGATACTAGATCACACCACTATCCTTATCCATTTAATGAATATTGTATTCAAGAAAGTGATTAAGATCTCGTTTAACCAATGATTGTCATTGGACCACCAGATTTATTTAACTGATACATTAGATGTATGTAGTTTAATGAATAATAATTGCTTAAGGTAGTTTTTTATACTTCGTAACTTAGTTGATGAATTGTCATAACTTAGTTATGTGTTTCTGAAGGAACACATATTGAAAGTCTTGAAAGTATCAAGTACTTTCAATCCGTTCTGATGAAACGTAGATTGAACATTTTGACTTGTTCAAATATATTCAATCTAAGGTTTTAGAGAATTCTATCCTCAAAATTCATACAAGTCTTTAAACTGTTCAAAGATCTTTGATACGATCAACGTATGAATTTAAAGCAATTAGTTCTAAGGTTATTTAGTGAATATGATCATATTCATATATTATTCTTCCACGATTCCATCTTGATGGAATTAAGTAGTGGGAGCAATTGACCTTATATGATTTGATTCGTTTGATATTGAATGTTATCGAATTATTTTCAATACTCTTGGGGTTATACTCCAGTAACACTAATTCATCTCTTTAATTAATGTTCCATTATTTTCTACAGTTGCATATATGATATGTATAGGTTAAATTTGAATCTTGAAAAGTTTGAGATTTCAATCTTTCTTTTATATAATAGTTATATAATGAAAATTACATACACTCAGAGGTATAAGTAAAAGTTTATCGTTATTCTGTTTAATAGAATATTGTATTCTATTTAATAGAATATCTTTCCTACGATTCTAAGTAAAAAATCGTTTTATTACTTGGTGTGTAACATCAGATGTTAACTATTGTAGAAAAGACTTGACTTATTGAAGTCAAATGTGAGAATGATAAATTATAAATGGAACTATGTAATTAATAAAATGAAACAACCCTTATACATCTTCCGTGCAAGTCCAATAGGATAACAGAATCATTCACGAGTATTTGATACTTAATGTTCCGTTGTTTTCTTATTGAAGAAAAATTTTCCTATGACTTTTAATGAAGCGATATTTGATATCGATTCTGGAAGTTCACCATTGACCTTAGATCTAAGATTGTTCATAGCTTACTATGATCAAGTTTTGAACTTGATTACGCTTTCATTATGAATTAGTTCATGATATGTGCTAATTGTTTGCACAACGGAAGCAATGTGAGCTTATTAAAGTTTGACCTTTATAGTATGACAGTGAGAAAAGTTATACTCAGCAATCTATTGTAGATTCTGAGAAAACTTATCTCTAGTCACACTAATTGAACAATTAAAGATATATTGGTTAATGTTGATAATAAACTGTATATTTTAGCTAAGAATGCAAAGTGGCATTTTTGGATGACTTATTCAGATAAGAGATCAGTTGTGATTTCCTTATTTGAAGAGTTCATTCTGGAATGGCCCTAGAGTTTGTGTTCTGCTGAAATTGCAGTTTAGTGTGCTAGCTTAGAGCCTATTGTAGACTCGGATAAGTCTTCCAGAAATTTGTGTTCTCTATTTTTGATATCGTCAGATTGTCTGATCTTGTCAAAGTATATAGAATACATATGTTGATTAGAAGGGTTAGTGGGAGCGTACATATTACTTTCTAGTGTTATATATCTTAACGACATTGTCATTATTATAGTAATAATGAGATGTTTATGAGGTAAAAGATTTACCTAAGTCTTCTTTACTCCGTGATTAAAAGTGGTAGTAGTCTCTTTTACATACGATATAAAGTTTTATATAAGATATATAAACCAAGAGACTGTGAGATACTCCTATTAGTCGTATATTAGATATGATCTAATGAAAGACATAACAAGGCTATCTGTATGACATTTAGTATAACTGTTCGACAGTTATTGTGTGTCTTATATAAAGTATTCATTTTTCGTAAAGGATGATTCCTTTTCGAAAGAGATATTAATTAGAATGTCTAATCAATCTTATGTATCATCTGATGATGACATAATAATACTTTATATATGCGATTATCGATGTCGATTTAATCAATTGTTACGAGTTATTTTGACATCTTATAGACCATATGATGGATCTTAAAACACGTTCTTTTGATCTTTGAGATATTAAGAACGAGTTTCTAATTCATGGAAAATATAGTCTGCAACCATTAGGGTCATATTAGTTTTGAGACTAATTATGACGTTAGACAGTCTACGTCATAAGAGTCACAAAAGATGTAGTGGGAGTGTCACGAAGGATTCTACTATTTAGTGGAATCAAATGCAACTTTTGAAGTATTGACTTATGAAGTTGCATATTGACCTTTAAATTAGAAGTTTTTGAATTGTTATTGTGCTTGCGGTTGTCTTCATAGTATTTTGGATTTGATCCTTAAATACTTGGACAAACAGTCAGCTAGTAGCACAATACTGATGTAGCATCAGAGTCATATTAATGTATAATCAAGATTCTACAAAATATGAAAGATGCTGACTAAGGAAACGATGAAGTTTGTTTGACAAACTCAATATGTCATAGCGGACTTGTTTTTGTTGCCTACCTTAAGTATTGGGTGAGCTTTTGAGGACCATGTGCATACGATGCACATTAGACGTGTATATGATATTGTGGATTGGAACTAGAGCAAGTGGGAGAAATTGTTGGTGGTTGGTGCTCAGAGCGCCAATCCGGCCCGTATTTATGTCTGATTCATGAATACGAACATCCCCTTATTCCATAATATTACTTATTTATGGTTGCACCTCTTGTTCTTATATACGTATTCGATCTGATTACGATTAGATTGAAACTAAATGTTTTAGTGATATGTATATATTAGACAAAGGTCCGATAATATATAATGTAGTACACAGTTACAAAGTTAGTTTTAATTGACATTGGGAGGTCATGCTATATGAATATTATCAACATAGTTCCTGGTCAAGATTGCTAACACGGGTCGGTTAGTCAAATCCGTTGAGACCAGTACATGTCGTATATCGAGACTTGGTTCCGATGGTTTATCCCAATGAACCATGAGTCTAGGGAGACTCGTATAGACGTGTAGGTGTTATAGGGATAAACACTGAACGGCTCACCGAAGATTCTTAATGGATGGTACACCAACGTCAATAAGAATCTTCTCGGGTTGAGTAGCATAGTGGTCCTTCGATGAGACACCACTGTGGATGTATGAGACATCCTCCACACTTAGATGGCAGTCACGTCACCGATCTATTTAGATCAGACCTCCGCTATTCGTTGGGTGTGGATCGATCCTCAGGATATCCTGTGTGTGTCAAGATAGGATCCGTCAGTTCTGTGTACAGGCATAGGTAGTCCATATATATTTAGCAGTCTCTTAAATCTGTGGCCACAGTATACATCGGAAGTAAGTTCCGAGTGTTATTTAGAGATTGCTAATAGATACGTCGACGAGATAATACCTATAGAGATTTGACGTTTACATCTATATCTCTGGATTATCTGGATACCTGTGACGGAGGGATTATACGTATGCAATGACCTCAACCTGTATGATTCAGCTAGTTTATCCGTGATCGTCATAATCTACGGGTGGATAGATTATGGACATGAAATTGGATTTCATGACGGATATACCTGAATCTAGAGAGTCTCAATAATGAAACATACTTCGAGAGCACTAGAGCAACATTATGAATAATGATGATTATTTATAAATCGTTTAATTGTTAAACGAAAAATACATGCGAACGGGCCGAACCGTCATTTCCTAATTAATGTGTGTTGTTTTTAATATATGATATTATTAAATACACATTAATAAATAGTCAAATAAAGGTTTGACATATATCATCAATATATGTATTTGAGATATTTAAAGTAAATATAATAATATATTTGATATATTTGTATTTAATTAATTATTTAATTATTAATTGTTAAATGATTAATATAATTAAAATATAAATATATCACCAAATGATAAAGTTAGGAAATGATTATAAGTTGCAATTGTTGACTTATACATTAAAGGAAAAGGTTGTCAAATTGATTTTGACTTTTAAGATATTTGTTCAAAATTGTTTGAAAATGAAAATATCTTTTTCCTTTATTTTTTATTAATTTCGGCCATAACACTTAAATATAAGAGTTATATTCTTCTTAGTTGCATTTGTTGACTTAATATAAATATCTATAAAGTGTTATTAAGATATTTTATCAAGTTGATTAAATGTAAAGTGAAATGAAATTGAAATTATTTTTCTTGTATTTGGCTTAGCCAATTTCGGCCAAGGCTAAAGTAAAACAAGTATATATTGTTTTCATTTCATTTTCATTTGATAACCTAATACATTTCAAAGAAAACTCCATTAATGGAAGCAAAGGAAGCTTGTGAGAAAGAAAGAAGAAATCAAAGAAAGCTTGGATTTTAGTGAGTTTTTCCAACTTGCTATTAGAAAGGAAAATGTTCCTTAGGATCTAGGCTTTAACATATGATGTTCTTAGGTTATTATTTCTTTATTCCTTTTGTTTTGTTGATGGAAGTTTTGATGGAAATGTTGAGCATGTATGATGAAGGAAAGTTGTGACTATTGTAGTTATAAGCTTTCTTTTAAGGTTTTGGAAACCATGTTGCTAATCTAGAGTTGTTGACCCACTCTTAGATGACCTAGATTTGATCTGAGTTGTTTCATTGTGTTGAGACTTTGATTGGATGGAAGAAAGATGATTAAAGTGTTGTATTTAACCAATTTGGTCTAATTTGTCCAATTTGATGAAATTGAAATATTATGGTTTAAGACCACTTCCAAATTTGGGGCTTTTCATATATGTTGTGCATTTGGATGTGTATATGATGCATATAAAGTTTCATGTTCATTGGATTACATCTTGATGTGTTTTGATGCATGAAATGACAAAGTGCACACTTTGGCACCAAGGTGGTGCATTCGGCCAAGAGTTGGAATTGGGGATTTGGTTGCTTTTGGTGTTTTCATGTTTTGAACATGCTAGTTCATCTTAGAAATGATTTAGAATCATTCAAAATTGATTAGATCAATTTCGGACTAAAATGAACAAAATACCAATGTAAGGGCATTTCGGTAAATTCACTTGAATATGATTCATTTGAATTTTTATTTCATAATTTGATTATTGGAATATTAAATAAATCTGTTTATTTAATTAATCCGAGAAAAAGTTTTGAAATCGGAAGATTCGATCTCCCGCCGCTTCCGCTGCGTTACCGGATTCTGCCCCTAAAAACCCCTACACATACAAACGTACAAAGCTAGGCTTGTAGCGAAAGGGTATCGTCATCAACATAGTGTTGATTACGACGAAACCTTTTACATGTTTCCATGATTAAATCCATTCGGATAATGCTTGCTATTGCTGAATATTTCATAATGAAATATGGCAGATGGTCGTCAAAACCGCTTTCCTTAAAGTAAACCTTTTGAAGGATGTTTTATACAACACCGTGACGGTTTTTTCATGCCAAAACATGCAAACAAGGTTTGCAAGTTAATTCGATCCATTTATGGATTGAAGCAAGAATTATATTCTTAGAACCAACATTTTGATGAGATCATATTACAATATGGTTTCATTCAAAACGAAGGTGATTCTTGTGTATATAAGAAGGTTAATGGGAGTGCACTGACATTGGATGTCCTATACATTGATGAGGTATTATTTCTTGGAAATAAAATTCTCATGTTAACAATCGGTGAAAGCTTGGCTTTCATTAAAATTCTCCATGGAATACTTGGGAGATGCAACCTTTATTCTAACAATAAGGATCTACTGGGATACATCTAAAAGTTGTTGGCACTCTCCGAGAACTCGTACTGTGATAAACATGTACACGACCTGGTGTCTCATATGCTTTGAGCATATGGAGTCACAATCAGGCCGATCCAAGTAATGGTCACTGGATTGATATAAAGTGTTGGATAATATGACCCATAGCGTCACTATTTGCACAAATCATTGTGTTGTTGTAGCAAATTAACTATGTGACAAGGAAATTGCACTCTCATCATTTGTGATTAAATCACCATAGATATATAATGAAGAGAGGTCCATATGATTAGTTCCTGGATTGAGATGATATGAGACAGTATCAGTCCACGAAGGATTAATCATTAAATATCCCTAGCCGGAGTATTATCGAGATAGGACATCGATAATACAGAATAGGCTAGTATTGCACTTGTGCGCGTTGTGAGGGCACAACGGCATAGTTCTCATATATTTAAGTATTGGATACTTATGCAAGTGCGATAGGAGGTTGTGTTTCACCGATGGTACGGGAAACAGCTTCGCTCTGGATAGACCCCTCGGAATCCCATTGGTATTATGACTATATGTCTATGGGAGGCCGAAATCAAGGTAGGTGTGTATAGTCTTAACCTGAGACTTGCATCGCTAATACTTACGATAATCGGTAGACTTTGGTCTTGGTGGTACAGGGCTTTAACCGGTTCAGCGTACACCGCTTCTGGGTTTATCAGAGAGTCGTAGTGTATTGGATGTGATGTCGAGACGAAAGTATCACTTCAGTTATAGTGGAGATGATGTCACGCTGGATACGGTATTAGTGCTCTTAAGTGCTGGCCGACCATCGGGATATTATGACAAGGTCATGTATATCCGATTATAGAGACTAGTTACCAGACATCCGACATGTGCTTCGGATGGGGCAGACACTTATCCAGCCCCAGCCCTAGCACGTGACTATCCGATACTGGGCCGATATACACAATACTACGGTATACTACGCTTGATACAGATCTATATATTCCTGTAAGAATATTTCTGGAGAATTAGGTAGGCATGGCGCTTTGCTAGAAGCCAACATTGTCTTGTAAATCAGTATAAACGTAGTACGAGGTACTTACGTGTTCGGATAGTCCGACAACCGTATTTACTGCCAACATATCCGGAGATCTCATGGGTCGCTTCCTGAAGATTCACCGATGATGTATAACTCGCACTATAATTAATCTGGGATTAATTAGTAGAGAGAGAAGATTTATTTCTAGAGAGAGAAAATTAATCTTGGATTAATTACGGAGATATTTTATCTCTGATAAAATATTGTTAAAGAGAGAGAACGATTAATTTGGAATTAATCGATAAAATAATATATTCGATATATTATTAGAAATTGGATTTCGACGCGAAATTAAAATTAGATTTTAATTTGGGCGAACGAATTAATTTAGAATTAATTCGTTAGCGACGTGAATAGTGATTTCGCTAGGCGTAATCATTTAATTACGACGCGACGGAAAATTCGTTAATTTGGAATTAGCGAACCCGAGCCCGAGAGTGATGCGAGCGCATTCGCGTTTCGAATTCGAGTGCGGCACGCAAGTCACATCAAGCGTCAAATCGCTAGTCGCATCAATCGTCAAGTCACTTGTCACTTTGAGTGATGTGACATGACATGTTGTCACTTTATTAAAGTGGATGGATTTGATGTGAATAGTTGATTTGAGTTGATGAAAAGCTTTTAAAAGCTTGAAATGAAATATAACATTATTTTATTTCTTGCTTTTTGACTTTTGTATTAAAAAGTTATATATGTTTTATTTATTATTTGCTTGAAAATATATAAAACAAAAAGGAAAAGCTTTTCTCTCTCTCTCTTGGAATCATTCACGGTTTTTAGGCTTTGGAGCCAAAAACTCTTCATCTTTCTCTCTTCTCCCTCTCACGGCTTCAAGCCGATTTCTTCAAAAATTTTTCTGGTTTTGACCGAAATTTTGAGAAGCAAATGAAGAAGCTTAGTGCTAGCACACACATGGGTTTATTATGGTGATAGGGAAACGAATTTGTGAGCTTGGAAAGCTTGAAGCTTGGAGCTTCCATGGTGTTCAACAATGGCCGATTCTTGGAGGTTCAAAGAGGAGTAAAACCGAGCAGCCCACTGTCAAGGAGAGCTACTGCCGAACTCAATGGAGGACGAAAATGGCTTGTGTTCTTCTTCGCATCAAAACCGACCATTGTGAGTATATTCCGCACCTCCTATGTTGTGTATTCATGCGTTTTCTTTCTTGCTTGATTGTTGATCTTGGGACATATTTAGAACTCAATAATGGTATCTTGAGCTATTTTCAAGCATGAAACTTTTAGGGTTTGAAATTGGGGATAATCAATTGAAGCATGATTTGGTTGAATTGATTGATTAAGTATGCTTGTATGTTGATGAATTGAAGTTGTGCATGATCAATTTCATGAAATTGGATTGGATTCAATTTTCCCCAAATTTTGGGCATGACAAATTGGGTAAAATCAATTGAAGCATGATTTATTTGAATTGATTGATTAAGTATGCTTGTATGTTGATTAATTGAAGTTGTGCATGATCAATTTCAAGAAAATTGGATTGGATCAATTTTCCCCCAATCTTTAGGTTGAACATGTAACTTGAAATTGGGTAAAATGTGTTTGAGCATGTTTTAATTAAATTGGATGTTTAAGTATGCTTAAAACATGTTTATTGAGATTGTGTGATCAATTTCAAGAAAATGGGATTGGATCAATTTTCCCCAAATTGGAGGCATGACCGAAATTGGAAGAACCCTAATGTCTTGGAATTAATTTTTTTTTGATCATTGGATGACTTAAAACAATGGGTAAATGTTGTTTTGAAGTTCAATTGGATTGAATTTGATTTGGAACATTTTTTCCCTTTTAAAGTGGCTTGGCCGAATCTTAATGAACATGAAATTCATTGTGATTTTTTGTTTTAATTCATTGGATGAATTGAATTGATTTGGGAAATGATGATTGTGGATTCAATTGGATTGAAACCGAATCGGATTGAAAAACCCCTAATTGCCGAGACTTAAAGCATGTAAATTGGGTTTGATTTTAATAAATTGTGTTGGACACTATTTAATGTTAAAGTGCATGATTAAGTATGCTAATTGATGTTTTAGAAATATTAATTGGGTGATTAATTGTGTATTACCCTTAGGTTAATTAATTATGGAATTTAGAATTTTATAAGTTAATTAATTGGGCTTATTTTGGAAATTGGGCCTTTAAGGTTGTAATTGGGCTTTTGGGCTTGGTTGTACCAAGTTAGGTTTAGGCCAATTTGGTTGGATCCAATTGGCCTAAAACCGCATCCATAAAATCCAATTATGACTTAATGGACTTTAATTAAATAAACATTAGATGTTAATCGGGCTTTGAGACCCGTTGCGATTAAATTTGGAATTTAAGTCGTAAAGGTTCGTTAATAAAAGTGTAATATTTAATTTGGAATTAAATAGTGAATTAGAATTAAATGCGTATTAAATTGGATTTAATTATGTAGTTTAATTTAATTCAAGAATTCGTACTTTGAGTACTTATTCGCAAACGAGTTTGACTCGAGCAAAAATCAAATCGTTGTTTGAACATTGGATGATCACTAATTATCAGATTAATTAATTGGATTAGATTGATTGATAACATGCTTGTATGAATACATGGTTGCGATGCATGAATAATGTATATCAGATGGATATTAGTCGGGTGGGACAATTTT
Organism: Zanthoxylum bungeanum; assembly: GCA_019454045.1. Lineage (NCBI taxonomy): Eukaryota > Viridiplantae > Streptophyta > Magnoliopsida > Sapindales > Rutaceae > Zanthoxylum > Zanthoxylum bungeanum. The sequence goes on from SKCR01022179.1 coordinate 14,561, forward strand.
GGAAATTGTAATAAATTTGATTATTAATTGGACCTGCGTGTCCAGCCTTCTCATCTCTATACTCTTTGTATTCTATTCTCACCTATTCCCCTCAATGTAAATGAGATTTCCTTAGAAGTGTAGTGTAACGGGTAGAAGTAAATACATGTGCTAGCTTTGGAGAGAGAAGTGAGAGATTTGATCTAGGATCAATGTAAAGTATCCATCCGCATATCATTATTATTTTATTTCATATGCGCTTTATTATGTGTTTAGAATGCATGTTAAGGGTGGTATGATGATGAGACCTTAATAAAGATAATTAAATTGGTAGCCAATTTGCACGCGAAAAACCCTCGTTATATATCAAGCGTTTATTTTCCTTCCATTGATTGATTCTTGCTCAAGATCCGAGATTGGCAGGGGTTGTTGGCCAAAGTCAAGCCCTTGTCCGTCGAAGATGTGTTTTAATCACGAGG
>SKCR01022180.1:0-15058 GCA_019454045.1 Zanthoxylum bungeanum
TGATATTTTAGTAAAATATTAATTATTGCATATTTCATATGTACATATTTATGAAGAATTAATGTAAATCAAGTGTGGTAAATTATTTTATTAAATAATATCATAACTAAACGAATATTCGAATTTGATTCGTTAATAAACGAATCGAATATGAATCCTGATATTAATATTCGTTTAATAAACGAATTGAATACGAATTCATCATATTTTGATTCGATTCGTTTAGGATTCGATACAAATTCGATTTGTTGATTCATTTTGCTACGCCTACAATGCTCCTCCCCCTTCTTTAATAAAAATCCTCCATCCCCAAATCTATATATATATATATATATTATTAATTAAATATTTTATTTTATAATTTTTATTTTATTTTTCTTAAATTAATATTTTTTTGCTCATTATAATTTTTATTTTATTTTTCTTAAATTAATATTTTTTTGCTCATTATATATATATTCTTTCTTATTTGTTTAATAAATATTATAAATTTCATATTTATTGTTATTTATTTTGTGTTCATTTATTCATTTATTCATTTACTTTTTGTGATTCTTTTTTTAATTTATTTAACACTACTTATGTATAATAAAATGTTTTCATGTATATTAGTGATGAGCGGAAAATATATCAATATTTACCGCCTCTTTTACTTAATATTTTGAATAGTTCTCGAGTTTTGTGAACAATTTGATGTGTTTTTGTTTGATTTGTAGATAAATAAGAGATCAATACTCAATGGAATCAACTCGGGGCTAAAACAACGAAAAACAGATGAAAAAAAGGCAAAATTGGAATTTCAGCATGAACGCGTCGCGACACGTAAGCATTAGTGGCATTCTTTAGTGAAGTGGAAATACACATCTTTCTCCAGTAGATTGCATAATGGTTTGGCAATCTTGGAGAAGTCTTTGATGAATCTCTTGTAAAATCATGCATGTCCAAGAAAACTTCGAATCCCTTTGACAGATGATGGTGGAGGTAGTTTCTCTGTCATCTTAATTTATCTTTATCTACATCAATTCCCTTCTATGAGATTCGATGTCCCAGGATAATACCTTCCTACACCATGAAGTGGCATTTCTCCCAGTTTAGTACCAGATTGGTATCTTCAAATCTTTGAAATACTTTTCCCATATTTTACAAGCAGTGGTCGAACGAGTCTCCAAATACTGAAAAGTCATTCATGAAGACTTCCATGCTTTGTTCTATCATGTCTGAAAAGATGGCCATCATCCATCGTTGAAACGTGACAGGAGCATTACAGAGCCCAAATGGCATCATGCGGAATGCAAAAGTACCATAGGGCATATGAATGTGGTTTTCTCCTGATCTTCTGGGGGATGGTAATCTGATTGTACCCTGAATATCCATCCAGAAATTAGTAGTAATCATGTCCCACCAGTCTAGACTAACATCTGGTCAATGAATGGTAGCGGGAAATGATCATTTCGTGTGGCTTTATTCAGTTTCATGTAGTCCATACACACTCTCCATTGAGTCATTGTTCTTGTCGGAATCAACTTATTTTTTTCATTGGTGACTACATTCATTCCTCCTTTCTTGGGTACATATTGCATAGGACTTACCCAATAGCTGTCAGAGATGGGGTAGATGATGCATGCATCCAACCATTTGATGATTTCTTTCTTCACTACTTCCTTCATGATTGGATTCAGCCTTCGTTGATGCTCCACTGTGGCTTTTTACTCATCGTTCATCAAGATTTTGTGCATGCAAAATGATGGAATGATGCCTCGAATGTCTGTTATAGTCCAACCAATAGTTCTCTTGTGCTCGCGTAGCACTCTTAACAACTTATCTTCATGCACCCATGTTAGAGACGAAGAAATAATAACAGGTAAATCAGAAGAGTTTTCTAAGTATGCATATCTGAGATGGCTCGGAAGTGACTTTAGTTCCAACTGAGGTGGCTCTCTATCGAGGGCTTGACTCGCCCCTTTGTCGGTAGTTCCAAGCTTTCTACCTGCGGTGGCGATCTGAAGCGAGGGGCTCCATCAAGATAGTTTGTACATTCTAGAATCTCATCATCTAAATCTTTGTCAAACGTTTTGGTGATGCATGTTTCAAGTTTATCAGTGAAGAGTTGCATTGCATCTGTATTCTAGATGACACTATCTATTACGTCAAGTCTAAAGCATTCCTCTTCTCTTTCATCATTTGGAAATTTCATGGCTTTAAACACATTGAACGTTACTTCTTGGTCTTGCACCCCCATGGTTAGTTTACCGTTTTATACATCTATGATGGTTCGACCTGTTTTCAAGAATGGTCTCCCAAGGATGATGGATACGTTTCCGTCTTCCTCCATCTCCAGGATAATGAAATCTGCTGGGAAAATGAATTTATCCACCTTGACAAGTACATCTTCCACTACCCCTTTTGGATATGTGAGTGATCTGTCAGCAAGTTGTAGAGTGACTGAGGTGGGCTTTGCTTCTCCAAGCTGCGGTTTCCTGTAAATAGACAGAGGCATCAAGTTAATATTAGCACCCAAATCACATAAAGCTTTACCAAAGTAATGGTTCCCTATGGTGCAAGAGATGGTGAAACTGTCAGGATCCTTTAATTTTGGGGGGAGCTTCCTCTGAATGATGGCGTTGTATTCTTCTGTCAGTGCTACAGTCTCGAAATCACACAGTCTTCGCTTTCTTGATAGAATATCCTTCATGAATTTAACATAACTGGGCATCTGCTCCAACGCTTCTGCAAATAAAATGTTGATGTGCAGTTTTTTGAAAATCTCTATGAATCGAGCGAATTGCTTGTCAGTTTGTGCTTTTGGAGACGCTGCGGAAAAAGTGATGGTGGAGTAAATCTTTCTCGGTCATTTTCTTTTGATTCATTTTCCTCAGTCTTTGGATCTGCTTCATTGCTTTCTTTTGGAACTTCCTCAATAGATGTTTTGGCTCTAACAATTAGAAAAATATATATTTAAAAGAAGAGTACAAATAATAATATAAAAAGTTACACTTAAAAATATAAAAACACAAATTCTAATTTATGTTGCCTCTAAAGTCTCTTCCTGACTCACTTGGTGATATACCCAATACTTCGTACCATAATTGATTAGTATCCTATAACGAGTGGCCCATTATTTAGCTTCGTACGATGAATGTTCCCATCACCACATTAGGATGGGTGGTACAAGGTAATGAAGGTGTAAGAAAACTTACACAAAGTGTCTGCCAACATGAGTAATAGTTATTTCTTGACGATCATGCTCTGGAACTGTAGGGGACCTTAATGTAAAGTGAGTATAACAACTCAAAACATTCTCACCAAATGTATGTAGTATAAGATTGTACCTCGATGGCTCGATGCGATGACAATTCATAAACTCATTGAGTCTATCTAATGTACATATGATGCCGGCGGCTAGAAGAAATACACTAAATATAATAAATTGTTTGCCCATCCGTATGATGGATAAAGTTGATCATATAAATCCTTATTTCGTTGAATCTCTTCAATAAGGTCGCATCGTACTTGACCCCATCCAATGTGCGGCAATAATTTGTATTGGAATTAGAATGGAAAGGTGAATGTAATATATAATATCGTGCACGGATGACAATCCGTATATTATTTTGAATGAACAGTTGCACATGCCGACTAGTTGGTGAGATGTTTCCTCAATGCATTTTAGCTGAGCATAAGTGTAATCCATCGCCTGTAATGAAATCCAACACATTATTTGATTAAAAATCTCCTCATACAAATGTGTATGGCGTGGAATGTTCAAAGATTTCACACATAAGATGGCACTTTGGCAGCTTGTCGTCTTTTAAATTCGCAAAATTTTTAATCAATACCATAATATTATTTCTAGGCCAACTCTTTTCGCCCAATTTATCATATCTTCTCTACTTTCAAATATATATATATATAAGATAACGAAGATGTATAAATAATAAATATACATAATTTCTCTACTTTAAAATTAATAACGAATATACATAATACAACGATAATAACTAACCTGGTCTGTAGTAAATTCAGTTGTATAATCGCAACTATTATTGAGGATGATCTCCAAACTTAGAACATCATTCTCACACGATCAACTATCTGAAAATGAGCTCAAGTTGTAGTTATCCATAATATTTTACTAAGATGATAACTCTATTATAAGAAGAGAGAATGATATACTAAAAGGGAAAGAGAAATGAGATGAGAGGGCTCAAATGATCTGATCTTCAAACTTACAAACTACATCTTTATATAATGAGAAATGGAAGTTTCATGCACAACCACAGCCAAACCCCAAGAGTAATCAAAACCTTCACGATGGTAGTTCTGATAGTAAACACATAAACCAAGTCAAATATGTTATTACTCTTCGCAGTGGTAAGGTCATCCACAGACCTATTCTTGAACCTCGTGAAGTTGAAAATAAATCAGATTAAGAGGGTAAGGAATTCTTTGATTAACCATTACCTATCGTTGATGATAATTATTTTTCTCATGCACCTCCATTTACTCAAGTATTAAAAATAAAGAAATTGAATCATTCCCCAAAGATATATAAAATATTCAAACAGGTGAAGATCAATATTTCTTTGTTATATGTCATCTAACAAATATCCTCTTATGCAAAAGTTCTGAAAAACTTGTGCACCGTTAAAAAAAAACATCAGGTAAGAAAGAAAGTTTTTCTAGCTGAAGAGGTAAGTTACTCTCTCTAAACCAATAATACATTAAAATACAAGGACCGTGGTTATTGAACATGCTTCATGTATGATTGTAAATCAAAAAATTGAACGTGCTTTGTTTGATCTTAGAGCCAGTGTCAATTTGCTTTCATTTTCAGTTTACCAATAATTTACTATTGACGAGTTAAAACCAACCTCAACTATTTTTTTATTTGCCAATAGATCAGTCAAGGTACCGAAAGGAATTATGGAAGATGTGTTATTACAAGTCGATAAATTTATTATATCATGTAGAATCAGCCAATTCATGTAATACTTGGTCGTCCATTTTTAGTAACAGCTAATGCTTTAATTAATTACAAGAATGGAATCATGAATTTGTCCTTTGGAAATATGAGGTTGAAGCCTAATTTTTTCAACATGTGAAAACAATCATATGATGAAGACAGTGAAAACGAGAGCATGAAACTAATTGAACCAATTATAGAAGTGTTGGGGCATTTGTGGAACCCCTAGGGTCGGATCGGTGTCCCGGGCAGCGGAAATGGGTCTAACCCATGGATATCAAGTATAGATGTAATTGTAAATTATTTAATGAAATACTATATTCCATTACGAGTGTATAGGAAAAAATCGGGACTTAATTGGAGTCCGGAAGCTCCCGAACGAAGCAAAACAAAAAATGCCCGCAACAAGCGCATGTCGCGCGTGTACCACACGCGCTACAGTGCGCGCACTGTTTGAATGCTTCAGTGCTTTAGCTCTCTGGAAAATTTCCAGAGAGCTGAGCAATTAGTGTCTATTATCCTAATTACTTTCGGTCTTTCCTAAACACTTCAAAAACACCCAAAAATAATTTTTAATTTCAAAACCAACATAAACACATGTTATAGAATAAAAATCAAGTTTTTCAAAATATCAAATATTTTTCCAAAAACATAAATTTATTCTAAATACGCATTTGCATAAATTTTGAATCCAATTCACAAACCATTTTAGAATCCCAATTAGAAATATCTCGTGAACAATTCTAGTCCACCTAAAGGTGGTCAAGTGAATCTAGAATGGTATCCATAGCTATAAGCTTTAATCTAGAGTTCAAAACTCTAATTAATTGTTCCATGTCCCACATGAACTAATTACAAACATGTTGTGTTTATACTTCTAAAGTATCATAACACAATTGATTAGCCTTATTCAACATTAAGCTATGTGATCATGCATCTAATACACAAATAAACATAGCTTAGGAGAGGATCAAATATTACTTAGTAAGCTTGATGCAAGATCCAATCTACTTCTCATTTGTTGAAATTGTTGGAGAACCTCCAAGGTGTGCAAGCTTGACTTCAAGATCCAATCTTGTTTCCAATGCTTCCAAGCTTCAATTCAAGATCCAATCTTGATTTCTCCTAGATGAAATATTTTAGAGACCTCACAAGCTCCTCTAAACACTTCTCTAACTTAGGCTAATCTCTCAAGAATTTGCTTATGCTTGTAGTTGAACTTGTAATTAAAACCTTCCTAAAGTTTGCTATTTATAGCAAAACTTAGGCAATTTTTAATTAATAAAAGTTGTAATCAACTTTTAAGTGGGCTTAATCTAATTTGTCCAAATATGTATAATTATGTGTGACTAATCTCCATTGTCTCCCACTTAGATTTAATCCAATTAAATCAAGTCAAGGATTAGGAAGTGGATTAGTTAAATGTTTGTCACCTTGATTTAATCCAATTAAATCAAGCCAAAACCACATATTATTACATACTTATAATTACCATAATATCCTCAAATGGTAGAGATAATTATGATTTTACAATTAAGCCCTTGTGTAATTATTGAAATAATCCAATTAATTCAATTAGGTCAAAGTAAATAATCAATGTTATCCAATAACACTTGATTATCTTAGTTGATAATTATAATATCGAATATTATCTTTTATCAAAAATTAATTGGCTACCCAAGTGCTCAACGAGTACACTTCATATTCGGACTCTCTAAGTTCAGACACGTTCGTCATATAAGCCTAGCTAATATGTACGCAATTTAGTCACCTCCGAATTCGCGAAGAACACGAACAATATTTATGAACTATACAAGTCGAGGTCATCACATATGTTTAACAATCTCTCCGTCGTAGGCTATCTGAGTTGTGCTTATGAAACATTGAATATACCGTCAAGTTTTCAAGGCGCACATCTCATGTCGACATGTCCATGATTCTTTACAACTGATGCGATCCACCCTAGGTGATCGGCTTTGGCCAAAGTCTTTAAGAATCGTGACTTAACTCACATGGATACCTAAACCCCTTATGGTACACATATGGGCCGATAGATCCTATCTTGCTTCGCACTTGATTACTGAGTGTATCGGTCCATACCCAACGAACATCTAGAGGCCAGACCATGAAAGGTTTCTGACATACATGACATCTAAGTGTGGAGGATCTCACACAAAATCAATGATATCCTATAGTCAAAGGATTACATATGCTACTAGACTCGAGGAGATTCCTATTTACGGTGGTGTGTACTTCCAACTATTTGGAATCACTTGTGAGTCATTCAGTATTCGCTCCAACGAATACCCACATGTTTATACGAGTTTCCAAAACTCATGGTACATCGCGTTAAACCATTGGAACTCCAATTCCAATATACGACATGTGCTAGTCTTCTAGGTTATAGGAATTCGACCGTATTCCAAAATCAACGACTATGAATATTTACTTTAAGAATAGTTTACACTAGTGTCAAGACTATTCTAAGGTCGATGTCATTCTTAGCATATCTATACATCAATTTAATACGCATAATGAAATACCATTAATAAGGTATGAAATGAAAAATGTAGTTATTTTATTAATAAATAATAAAATATACAAATCGGATTGGCACTCCAAGCACCAAATCCATTAAACTCCCACTTGCTTAGTGCCAATCTGGATAATACCGTAGTCTCATATCCTCCATATGTTTATCGAATAACTTATGAGGTAAGGCCTTGTAAGCGGATCTGATATGTTGTCTTGTCCTTGAACCTTTAAGACCACCATGTCTTTTCGTTCAATAATCTCTCTAATACGCGGTATTTCCTTTCCACGGTTTAGACTTGGAATGCCCCCTCGGCTCCTTAGCCTGCGCGATTGCTCCGTTATTATCACAATACAATGGGATTGAATCCGCAATATTAAGCACAACGCCAAGTTTTCTGATAAAATTTCTAATTCAAACAGATTCTTTAGCAGCTTCTGAAGCCGCTATAAATTCCGCCTCAGTAGTGAAATCAGTTGTTGAGCCTTGTTTTGAACAATACCAACTTACAGCACCACCGTTAATGGTAAATATGTATCCTTATGTAGATTTTCTATCATCTGGATCTCCTTAGAAGTCGGAGTCTGTATAACACTTAACTTATAGCTCATCTTCTCCATATATCAGAAACTTATCCTTGGTGTCTTTCAGATATTTTAGGATATGTTTCACAGCTCTCCAATGATCATTACCTGGATCAGATTGATATCGGCTGGTCACACTGACGCCGAAACTGATGCCTGGTCTAGTACATAACATATCATACATTATGCTTCCAATACAAGAATCATATGGCAAGTTAGACATCCTAACTCTCTCTTCCTCAGTTTCAGGTGCCATTTTCTTCAAAAGATGTATGCCGTATCGGAAAGGTACATTTACTGCCTTGCAGTTGGTAAAACTATACTTTTCTAACATCTTGTCTAAGTAGGTCGATTGTGACAACCCTATAAGCTTCCTAACTCTATCTCGGTAGAGCCTTATACCTAATATATATGAAGCTTCACCCATATCTTTCATGGAGAAGTTCTTGCAAATATAGGCTTTTACACTTTGCATCATCCATATGTCATTTCCTATGATAAAGATGTCATCTACATACAAGACTAAGAAAACTATCATGCTCCCACTAACTTTCTTATAAACATATGGTTCTTCCTCGTTCTTGATGAATCCAGATAATCTAATTATCTTATCAAAACGACGATTCCAGCTTCGGGATGCCTGTTTAAGTCCATAAATAGACTATTGGAGCTTACAAACCAAGTTTGAAGTCTCACTGGATACGAAACCCTCTGGTTGTTCCATATATATATCCTCTTCAAGGAATCCATTTAGGAAAGCGGTTTTCACATCCATCTACCATATCTCATAGTCGTGATATGCAGCAATGGCTAAAAGAATCCAAATGGATTTTAGCATGGCTACTGGTGAAAAAATTTCCTCATAGTCAATCCGAGGACGTTGAGTGTAACCTTTTGCTACCAGTCGGGCCTTAAAGGTTTCCACATTTCCATCGGGCCCTCGCTTCCTTTTGTAAACCCATTTACAACCAATTAAACTCCTTCAGGAAGTTCAACTAAGTCCCAGACTTGATTGGCATGCATTGAATCCATTTTGGATTTCATGGCTTCCTGCCATTTTCTCGAATCGATATCCAATATCGCTTCTTTATATGTAGTCAGATCTGTTTCCTCCAAGAGGAGAACATCAAGGCTCACATCAGATGTTAAAAATAGTCTCTCAGGAGGCCTTGATATTCTATTCGACTTACGTAGAACCTGTGTTGTAGATCCTTCACCTAATTGGATCTCTGGTTCCATCTCAGGTTCTTTAATGTTGGGATCAAACTCATCAAGTTTAATCTATCTACAATTCCCACTTTCTCTCAAAAAATTACTTTTCAAGAAAAGTTGCAAAGCGAACAATAAATACATTTCGTTATTCGGAATCGTAGAATTGATATCCCATGGAATTATCAGGATATCCAACGAACCTATATTTATACCATCTGGGTGTTATTTTATCCCGCTGTGCAATTCTTACGTATGCAGGACAACCTCAAATCTTTAAGACTTGGATTTCCACCGAACCATATCTGATAGGGGTAGTAGAAATAGCTTTCGATTGAACCCTATTAAGTATGTAGGCAGCAGTTTGTAAAGCGTAACCCCAAAGGTAATAAGAAAGATCTATATAGCTCATCATTATTCGTACCATATCCAATAAAGTATGATTTCTACGCTCATACACTCTATTGTGTTGAGGGGTTCCTGGTGGGCTATATTGTGCGAGAATTCCATTCTCACTTAAATAATTATGAATTCTTCACTCATGTATTCACCGCCTCTATCTGATCTAAGGCACTTAATGAATTTACTGGTTTGTTTTTCTACTTCGTTTCGGAATATTTTGAACTTGTCAAATGTTTTCGACTTATGTTTCATCAGATAGACAATCCATATCTAGACTTGTCATCTGTGAAAGTAACAAAGTATGTGGAACCATCATGAGCGGCATAATTTAATGGACCACACACATCGCTGTGTATTAGCTCCAGTAAATCTCCAGCACGGTGTCTAACACCTTGAAATGGGGCTTTTGTCATCTTTCCTTGGATACATGACTCACAAATCGAATAAGGATCTAAGGTAAGATTTTCAATCAAACCATCATTTACCAATTTGGATAGACGTCTAACACCTATGTGGCCCAATCTCATATGCCATAATTCAGTATTATTTAGTTCAGACTTCCTATTTGTATTTTTCTCGATATTAAAGACATCTCTACATGTTTCCAAAACATAGTGACCATTTGATAAAGAACATTCACATTTCAATAAATTTTCTTATCATACAAACATAAAGTTTCATCTTTAATGTTTATTTAACATCCCTCTTTATCTAATATTGGCAGCGATATTATTGTCTGATAAGTGAGGGAACATAATAACAGTCATGCAAATCTAATTTACATCCATTTGGGAGATCTAGAACAACTGTTCATATGGCCTTGACATCCAATGTATTGCCATTACCAACTCTAAGCTGGATCTCCCATTTATTCAGCTTATTTTAACCCTCATCCTCCAGGGAATTGCAAATATGAGTAGGACTGCCAATGTCTAACACCCATCCACTATTTGCATCTAAGGCTAATGAGATGTCGATAATTGGAAAAATACAAAGTGTACCTGAGGGTCCTGCTTTAAGCTCTGGACAGTCTTTCTTCCAGTGTCCAGACTTCTTGAATTGTAGACATTGATCACGAGCTACTTTCGGTTTTACGCCTTTGCGCTTCTTGGAGTTTTTCTTTGATATCTTCTTCTTCCCCACCTTTATTTTCTTTGACTTCTCAGAAGTCTTTGAAGAGCAAGCTCCACCATGGAGATACAGTGTGTGGTTGCCTTTCTTCAAATCTTGCTCCGTCGTGCGTAGCATGTTATAAAGTTATTTGTATGTGGCTTGCATCGAATGCATATGGAAATTCAATACAAAACCAACATAAGAACCAGACAAAGAAGACAAAATCAAATTACGGCCAGCCGTTCATCAAACACAATGCCCCGTCATTCCAGATATCGAATTTGGTCTATCATGTTCAATACATGAGTGCCGACAGCTCATCTCTTCTTGAGTTCAGTACTGAACAATTCTTTAGACCTTCGATAGAGTTTCATCTCTTGATTTTCCTCGAACAACTCATTGAGTGTTCGAATGATGCTCCAAGCATTCGATACTTCAACGGACTGTCTCAGCAAATCTGGAACCATCGATCCCAAGATGTAGGATTTCGCCTTCAGGTTATCATCCTTCCATCTATCAAAAGTTTCTCGCTCTTCTGGAGTGGAGTCAGGATCGATATCAACAGGCAGTGGATTGATCGTGACATAAGTCAACTTTTCATACTCCAAGACAAGGAGTATGTTCATTTCCCATTCGAAATAATTCTCGACTCCTTTTAACTTATTATAATCCAAAAAATTTCATCAATGGATTAGTGGCAGCCATCTACAAGACAACATCTTTGAGAAGTAGTAGAACGGTTTTCATTTCAAAAGTGATAACACTAATTGATTAGGGAATTTTAAATCTATTAGTGCCATCCCACTACTTTACGTAATTCTGTAATCTCCCTTAACGAAAAAATAGATATTTGACTATCAAAATTTCATAGCGGGAAGTGGATCTCATGACATTTACTCCAGTCTCACACTAATGACGATATTGGCCTTTGTAAACTCATTAGGTAGACCTTCAAGGTCAGTCACTTCATGTGACTCCTGGTTTGGTCCTGAACCATTTCTTATCCTCACACTAATGACGATATTGGATTAAGTCGTGTTCTAGTGTATACTTGTCAATGTGCACTAATGAGCTTCGTATGTACACCCTCACACTAATAATGATATTGGGTGACTACGTTAACACATCACGCTACATCTAATGTTTTACCGGAGCGACCTAAGTTCCGAGCAATAATACCCTCACACTAATGACGATATTGGATATAAGTAGTAAGAACTCATTCATCTCCGTATTGACAAGACGAACCATCCAATAATGCTACAACATTATTAATACTATTACTTAAAAGTAATAACCTAATCACGGGAGATTTATGACAATCAAGTCATTAACTTAATTAGGTCAAAGTTTTAATTTAAAACATGCAATACATATCTAAAATGTCTTATGCATAATTAAATTAAAATTGCTATGGCATAGATTCAAAATATGTGTTGTGTGGTTAAGCCTTTGCTACTGATACCATTCTGTTGGGGCATTTGTGGAACCCCTAGGGTCGGATCGGTGCCCCACGCAGCAGAAATGGGTCTAACCCAAGGATATCAAGTATGGGTGTAATTTTAAATTATTTAATGAAATACTATATTCCATTATGAGTGTATAGGAAAAAATCGGGACATAATCGGAGTCTGGAAGCTCCCGAACGAAGCAAAATAAAAACTGCGCGGAACAAGCGCATGTCACGCGTGTACCACACACTCTACAGTGCGCGCGCACTGTAGCATCAGGTATGTAGCCTTTTTTATTATTATTTTCATTTGCTTTGAATGTTTCAGTGCTTTAGCTCTCTGGAAAATTTCCAGAGAGCTGAGCAATTAGGGTCTATTATCCTAATTGCTTTCGGTATTTCCTAAACACTTCAAAAACACTCAAAAAAAAATTTAATTTCAAAACCAACATAAACACATGTTATAGAATAAAAATCAAGTTTTTCAAAATATCAAATATTTTTCCAAAAACATAAATTTATTCTAAATACGCATTTGCATAAATTTTGAATCTAATTCACAAACCATTTTAGAATCTCAATTAGAAATGTCTCGTGAACAATTCTAGTCCACCTAAAGGTGGTCAAGTGAATCTATAATGGTAGCCATAACTCTAAGCTTTAATCTAGAGTTCCAAACTCTAATTAATTGTTCCAGGTCCAACATGAACTAATTACAAGCATGTTGTGTTTATACTTCTAAAGTATCATAACACAATTGATTAGTCTTATTCAACATTAAGCTATGTGATCATGCATCTAATACACAAATAAAAATAGCTTAGGAGAGGATCAAACATTACTTAGTAAGCTTGATGCAAGGTCCAATCTACTTCTCATTTGTTGAAATTGTTGGAGAAGCTCCAAGGTGTGCAAGCTTGACTTAAAGATCCAATCTTGTTTCCAATACTTCAAAGCTTCACTTCAAGATCCAATCTTGATTTCTCATAGATGAAATATTTTAGAGACCTCACAAGCTTCTCTAAACACTTCTCTAACTTAGGCTAATCTCTCAAGAATTTGCTTATGCTTGTATTTGAACTTGTAATTAAAACCTTCATAAAGCTTGCGATTTATAACAAAACTTAGGTAATTTTTAATTAATAAAAGTTGTAATCAACTTTTAAGTGGGCTTAATCTAATTTTTCCAAATATGTGTAATTATGTGTGACTAATCTCCATTGTCTCCCACTTAGATTTAATCCAATTAAATCAAGAAGGATTAGGAAGTGAATTAGTTAAATGTTTGTCACATTGATTTAATCCAATTAAATCAAGCCAAAATCACCTATTATTACATACTTATAATTACCATAATATCCTCAAATTGTAGAGATAATTATGATTTTACAATTATGCCCTTGTGTAATTATTGAATTAATCCAATTAATTCAATTAGGTTAAAGTAAATAATCAATGTTATCCAATAACACTTGATTATCTTAGTTGATAATTAAAATATCGAATATTATCTTTTATCAAAATTAATTGGCTACCCAAGTGCTCAACGAGTACACTTCATATTGGGACTTTATAAGTTCAGACACGTTCGTCATATAAGCCTAGCTAATATGTACGCAATTCGTCCACCTCCTAATTCGCGAAGAACACGAACAACCTTTCTGAACTATACAAGTCGAGATCATCACATATGTTTAACAATCCCTCCGTCGTAGGCTATCCGAGTTGTGCTTAGGAAACATAGAATATATCGTCAAGTTTTCAAGACGCACATCTCATGTCGACATGTCCACGATTCTTTACAACTGATGCGATCCTCCCTAGGTGATCAGCTTTGGCCAAAGTCTTTAAGAATCGTGACTTAACTCATATGGATACCTAAACCCCTTATGGTACACATATGGGCTGACATATCCTATCTTGCTTCGCACTTGATTACTGAGTGCATCGATCCATACCCAACGAACATCTAGAGGCAAGACCATGAAATGTTTCTGACATACATGGCATCTAAGTGTGGAGGATCTCACATAAAATCAATGCTATCCTATAGTCAAAGGATTAGATATGCTACTTGTTGGTTTCTATAAGGTCCCAAGATCAAAAGAACATGAAAGTGAATGAATATGTCTAAGAAGTATTGCGGAATAATACTCACATAGATCCTTTTTTCTTCTCCTCCCTCTTCCATTGCCGTGAGCTTCATGGCTTCTCTCCTTTGATTTTGTTTCAAAAACAAGTTTGCTAGCACATCAAGGAATCATTCAAGGTGATAGGGAAACCAACACAAGAGCTTGGATCTTGGAAAGCTTGGAGCTTAGAACCATTTCCACCTTGGGCGAATCTCATCAAGATTTTTTTTTTCCTGACCGAATCTATTGCAGGTTTTGGAGGAGTCTATTGTTGTTCATCTCATTCTTCAAAAGGATCTATGTGAGTATTATTCCGCAATACTTCTTAGACATATTCATTCACTTTCATGTTCTTTTGATCTTGGGACCTTAATAGAAACCAACAATGGTAGTCCCGGGTTCATTCAAGCAATGAAACATGTGTGAATACATCAAGGAAGTATGGCGAAATCATACTTACATAGATCGGATGAGATGCGATGAAGAACAAAACTTTAGGCCTCCTCCAAGGTGCTCACGGTCAAACTCCATTTTGTTCATTGATCGGTTGAGTCATTTCGGAGACGAATCAAGCCATGAAAGCTACTGCCATGGGCGCACAAATCTGATCCGTTTGCTGCAGTTCACTGCCTACAAAAACAGAAAAATGAGTGAAGAAACGGAGCTCCAAGC
>SKCR01022181.1:0-14982 GCA_019454045.1 Zanthoxylum bungeanum
TTGATATAGGACACATCCTAGATATTGATTTGTAGTCCTTTTCTCATTTATATATTCTTTAAAATATTTATGTTTCCTATAATTTTTTTTTTTTTTAGAGAGAGAGATAGATTAGCAAATGTCTCGCTTTCATGAAAAAGGATTACCCTTTGCGCCTAGGCCGCTTTTTAGAACACTGGTAATATGCGAACAAATATTTTTTGAGTTTCTTCTGTGCTTATGAAGTACAATAAAAATGTTTATGTTCAAACCCCCTTGTACTAATATGGTATGGACACAAAACAGATCTTTCGGGGAGTCTTGGGGGCAATATGGAAGGCCATTTCAGTTTTTAACTAATATCCTCAAACTGGAATTGGACAGCTTAGATAGGCTGACTCTACTGAAAGGAAGAGGAGTGGGTTCCCCTGCCTGGGGAGCACGCTTCCCATTCTATTGTTGCTGTTTAGATGGCCGATTGTACTGAAAGGATGCGGAGTGGGTTCCCCTGCCTGGGGAGCCCACTTCCCATTCTGCATTAGCTGTAGGGGGATTTGGAGGTAGTTCCGTTGTTTTCATTTTGCAATTATTTGGATTTGTATAAATATTGGTAGATTTTTTATAAATAATGTAACAAAAAGTTCTTGAGTATATTACTTGGCTTTTCTTTCAGATGTGCCATGACTTTAAATGTGTATGAATGTATCCGCTCTTATTACTAACTAGAGTCTGTCATTGTTCATGGTTCTGGAGTGAATTTGTATTTCTCTTTGTCTTTTGTTACAGGGACCTGAGATTCGAACTGGTTTCCTTAAGGATGGAAAACCTATACAACTTAAGGAAGGTCAGGAAATTATTATAACTACTGATTATGACTTCAAGGGTAACGAAGAAATTATCACCATGAGCTACAAAAAGCTGCCTGTGGATGTGAAGCCTGGAAATACCATCTTGTGTGCAGATGGCACCATTACCCTTACTGTCTTGTCTTGTGATCCAAAATCTGGAACTGTGAGGTGCCGTTGTGAGAACGCTGCAATGCTAGGTGAGAGAAAGAATGTCAATCTTCCTGGTGTTGTGGTGGATTTGCCCACGCTGACTGAGAAAGATAAGGAAGATATCCTCCAATGGGGTGTTCCTAATAAGATAGATATTATTGCTCTTTCATTTGTGCGCAAGGGTTCAGATCTTGTCAATGTTCGTAAGGTCCTGGGTCCCCATGCCAAATTCATACAGTTAATGTCTAAGGTATGTTGATTGCTTCCTATATTTATTTGTCCACGTATTTTTATATTCAGCTTAAATAGCTTCATGCACGTATGTTGTTGGTATCACTATGAACTTCATTTGTCAGGATTTGGGTCATTTTTTTCATAAGAATGGACAGAACCACTTATATTCATTCATAAGTTGACTAATTAACCTAGTAAAATGGTTTCTCTTTCGTATGCTTAGGGAAAAATTATTTGTGCTTATAGCATGTGATTTATCTCCTCCTTTTTTTTTAGTTTGTTGGTTAACGTGTTGTTAATTTAATTTGTGATTTCCTTAGGTTGAGAACCAGGAGGGAGTTATCAACTTTGATGAGATCTTGCGTGAAACTGATTCATTTATGGTTGCCCGAGGCGATCTCGGAATGGAGATTCCAGTTGAGAAGATTTTCCTTGCACAAAAGATGATGATATATAAGTGCAATCTTGTGGGCAAGCCCGTGGTCACTGCAACTCAGATGCTTGAATCAATGATTAAGTCTCCTCGGCCAACTCGTGCCGAAGCTACTGATGTTGCTAATGCTGTGCTTGATGGCACTGATTGTGTAATGCTTAGTGGTGAGAGTGCAGCTGGGGCCTACCCTGAGATTGCTGTTAAAATCATGCGCCGAATTTGCATTGAGGCTGAATCCTCCCTTGATTATGGGGCTATCTTTAAAGAGATGATTAGATCGACTCCACTGCCTATGAGCCCTTTGGAGAGTCTTGCATCATCAGCTGTTGGGACAGCTAACAAAGCTAGAGCTAAACTCATTGTTGTGCTGACACGTGGTGGATCTACAGCCAAGTTGGTTGCCAAGTATAGACCAGCTGTTCCAATCCTATCTGTAGTTGTTCCAGTCTTGACAACTGATTCATTTGATTGGACCTGCAGTGATGAAACCCCGGCAAGGCATAGTCTGATATACAGGGGTTTGATTCCCATCCTGGCGGAAGGATCTGCTAAGGCCACTGATGCCGAATCTACAGAGGTTATACTGGTAGGTGCTCTGAAATCAGCAAGAGAGAGGGGATTGTGCAGCCCTGGTGATGCAGTTGTGGCACTTCATCGCATTGGAGCTGCTTCTGTCATCAAGATCTGCATAGTGAAATAAAGAGGACTATGCAAAAGCCTCCATTGGCTTTTAGAGGGAGTAGGGGCAAGGTGAATTTTTTTCTTTGGAAATCTCTTTGATCCTTATGCTATCTTGACTTGAAATAGTTGTGGATTTAGATATTTTCCATGTGTCCTGAGCTATGTTAAAGGCTACTCGTGATTTCTCTCGTGTTTTCTGCTAGCTAATGCTGCCATGCATTTTGATTAAATAACAACCAGAGATTGTTAGTAGCTTTTATGGTTATTTATTTATGAGATATGTTCACATGATTCTTGGTTTGAAATTATATTCTTGTGAATATAGTTTTTGAAAGCTTAATTTTTCCCAGTATGCATGAATGAAGAGAAATTGTTGCATGCAACTCAATAAAAGTCCAGTCCAGTCCACTGTAAACTAGAAAAGGGTAGTGATTAAGATATATTTTTGAACATCTAAATTCTAAAGTATCCATATCCACTAGGTAAGTTGATGAATAGATGTTTGTAGTAGATACAGAATTATTTAATAGACGGGTCAGACTAATTTATCAACGTTGTGTATTACACAATATCTACAAGTTTTTCGTTAATAGTCTTAAGTTGTTTTGTGATAAATTTATCACTACTTTGGATATGTAACAAATAATTTGGAGACATTACAACACCTGATGGCATTAAGGCAGTCCTAAGTACCCTTAATAGATAGCAACTTGGATATACTTTAGATCACAGCAAATGTTGACTGGCTAATAGAAACTGGGGAAATTGAATCTTCTTTGCTTAAAAAAATATAAATGAATTGAATCCCAGAAAATGCCTTCCTTCACAGATGCAGGTCAGAATTTGCTTGCTGACTGCTTGTAACTCTTGTACCTTTTGGCATCCTCACATGTATTGCTAGGCTGTAATACTGTATAAAAAAAATAGTTCTAGATATTTCTATCTGTATTCTTTCTTTCCAAGTAAATGAAACTCAACTGACCCATTGTAAGTGGTAGTCCTTTTATTGGAATTTCTTTGGTTAGATTTTTTTCTCATAATGTTCGCAGCATGCATGGACTTAAAATGTTTATCTGTCTGTACCAACACATCATATTCATTTGATTTTGTTTGTTTGTTTGTTTGTTTTTTTTTTCTAATTACGGGTTAATAGAAAATAAAGGATGAGTCGACAAGGTTAGGTTGTGGAAATTAAATCTATCCTTGAATAAACGAATGATCTCCTTGATCATATGTAATCCAAATTTACTGAAATAATCATTTGAAAGATAGCTTCTTCTTCCTATTTTCTTTTAATTCGAAATAATTATAATCGTGATTTTAAATATATGCATTTGTAGTAGAACCCCACTGATATCCGGGGAAACATGAAACAAGAATACAAGATCTTGGAAGTGTGAAAGCAAAACAAAGCATCAATTGATTTTGTGATACAAGTTTAGAAAATTAGTTTCATTTTCAGACTAACTGGGGTTGTAAATTTGGATTTGAGCAGTTTTTGTCATTATGATAATGTGGTGGTCCATTTTCTTACTAGTATTACAAGCATATCAATGGGACCAGGATTACAATTATTGCTGCTTCCATCAACATATGCAAGTGGATGCAGGCAGAAAAGTTGGGACCAGTTTCCAGAATAAAATCTTTTTGTCATATTAATTCTAACTTCAAATAATTTCAGTTGCTGCTGTTTCTCTCCACTCACCTCACTTGAGTTAGACCCTTTCCTTTTTCATCTTGAAACATCTTCTCTGTCCTCAGTCCTCACCAGCTTAATTATTTCTCGCGTATTGGCCTGATGGGTACTTTTAGGTTCCATTTAGCTAACTTAGCTTGATGGTACCTTTGGTGCATTCACAATACAAAAAGAAAAGACAAGAATTGTTTTGGAAAATACTTGGTGTGAAATTGATAATTTGGCATGCAGGGATAATACTTGTTAGCTCAAAACATGAAAAAGCCTCCAGAACTTAAAGCACTGATAGTCTGATACATTGCTGCTGCTATAAGGCGCTCTTTGGCCTTTATTTGTCTCAATCAATTAAATTTAACCGGAAAAAAGTACCACCGCAAGAACCATAAACAGTGCTTGAGTCAGAAGAGCACCGTCATTCTACCAGTAGATGATAGATTACCATATCACCCTCACTCTCTAACTCGCTTACTCATTGATACCGAGAATTAAGGGACATATGTTGATGGTAGTTTTTGTTAGAAATATGAAAATATCTTTAATATTACTAGAGATATGATGATTGATTGTAATTGATTGTGTGTAGATCTATTTACCTTTTATAGAGACGATTGAAGGCTATATAAAGCATATTCTTGTATAGTTTAAATCAAGAAAATAAAAAGAGGGTTTCCTCCATTTCTTCATGGTACAGTAGGTTGATCCTAGGGTTTATTTTCACTTTTTTTCCTGACGTCACTGTTTCGGCGTCATTGTTCACGCATCACTATTCACACGTCACTGTTCATGTGCATTGTTCACTGTTCCCCTCGCATCGATGTTCATGCGTCACTATTCACTATTCCGGAGACATCCCTACCCTCCATTTTTTTCACTGCCATGGCCGACTCGAGCAAGACTGTTACTCTGTCTAAAGCCGAATATGCAGCTTTCCTCCAGTATCAGGCCTCTCAGTCATCGTCCTCTGCTTTCGTTGCTCATACTGGTAATTCTGTTGCCTTCATCACTCAGTTATCATCGTTTATCTGCTCCCTATTTTGCTTTTGTCTCCACCTTGTCTTCTGTTCCTCTTCCTAGAAATGTCCATGAGGCCTTATCTGATTCGGGATGGAAACAAGCGATGATGGATGAAATGGCCGCCTTACACTCCAGTGGCACTTGGGATTTGGTACCGTTATCCCCTGGAAAATCTACAATTGGCTGTCGATGGGTTTCTGCGGTAAAAGTTGGTCCTGATGGGGAGATTGATCGACTCAAGGCTTGCCTGATTGCTAAATGTTATATCCAGATATTTGGTCTGGACTATGATGACACTTTTTCTCCTGTAGCCAAAATTACTTCTGTCCGTTTGTTTCTCTCCATGGCTGCTATGCGTCACTGGCCGCTCTATCAACTAGACATCAAGAATGCATTTCTTCATGGAGACCTCCAATAGGAAGTCTATATGGAGCAACCACTTGGTTTTGTTGCTCAGGGGAGTATGGTCTGGTTTGTCGACTTCGTTGCTTTCTGCATGGTCTAAAACAGTCTCATTGTGCTTGGTTTGGGAGATTCAACAAGGCGGACCACTCGATTTTCTATCGACATTCCAATGGCCAATGTATTTACTTGGTTGTATATGTGGATGATATAGTCATTACTGGAAGTGACCAAGAGGGCATTCGACAGCTGAAAACACACTTATTTAATCATTTTCAGACTAAGGATTTGGGACCACTCAAGTACTTCATTGGCATAGAGTAGCTCAGTCTCATAATAGTATAGTCATCTCTCAGAGAAAATATGCTCTAGACATTTTTGAGGAAACTGGCATGTTAGATTGTAAACCTATTGACACGCTCATGATTCCGAATGTTGAACTTCTACCAAAAGAGAGGGAGTCAGTGGAAAACCCTCAGGAGTACAAGAAACTAGTTGGAGAGTCGTTAAAAGATCCTGGACGATACAGACGATTGGTTGGAAAGTTGAACTATCTTACATTACTACTCTCGCCCAGATATCTCATTCGCAGTCAGTGTGCTTAGCCAGTTCCTGCAAACTCATGTGAGAGTCATTGGGATGCTGTCATACGCATTCTTAAATACATCAAGAAAGATTCATGACAATGATTGTTGTATAAAGATAAAGGCAATACTCAGATAGTTGGATATTCTGATGCAGATTATGTAGGCTCTCAGTCCGACAGGCGTTCTACTACAGAATATTGTGTTTTAATTGGAGGTAACATAGTATCCTGGAAAAGTAAGAAATAAACTGTTGTCGCCAATCTAGTGCAGAAGCAGAATATCAAGCTATGGCCTTGGCAACATGTGAATTAGTATGGTTAAAACAGTTGTTACATGAATTAAAGTTTGGAGGTAGGAAACAAATGAAGCTAATTTGTGACAATCAGACAGCTCTACATATAGCATCCAACCATGTGTTTCATGAAAGGACAAAGCACATAGAAGTTAATTGTCACTTTATCAATGAGAAAATTTTATCTGGATGCATGGTCACTAACTTTGTCAACTCTGAAGGACAATTAGCGGACATCCTTACTAAGTCTCTTCACGGTCCTTGTATTGATTTTATTTGTAACAAGCTTGGTGCATATGATTTATATGCTCCAACTTGAGGGGGAGTGTTAGAAATAAGAAAGTATCTTTAAGATTGTTAGGGATATGATGATTGATTGTAATTGATTGTGTGTAGATCTATTTACCTTTTATAGATTCGGCTGAAAGCTATATAAAGCCTATTCTTGTATAGTTTAAATCAAGAAAATAAAAAGAGGGTTTCCTCCTCAATTTCTTCAGTTTTCACCCCCAAGAAGTCAGAATCTCGAGTGAAGGTATGAAGGGGATTTCCACTTCCCGGACTCGGGAGCCTAGGCCCATGAGGCAGACGTGAACTTGTACGGGAACTTACATATTTACAGATGTTGTACGGGAACTTTCACCTTCCAAAGAGGTCCGACGTGACAAGAGTAGGTCACCGACTTATCTTATAGCACAAGCTATCACATGAGAGTTGATAGATTACAGGCTGGCTTTGTGAGGTAATGTGTAGCAGTGGCAAAAATGGCATGGTTTAATGAGATGTCAGGTGGCAGAGCTACTATTTATAGAGCAGTAGGGAAGAGAGCCCTCACATTAATGGTAGATTCACGTGGTTGACGTCATAAAATTGGTGTAATAGTAGAATTTGCCTTGGTATATAAGAGGTTGAGAATTCATTGTAAATGATTGGCTAATTTTATTTCGTACTTGTAAAAAGTGAGCAAAAAGACTTTTCTAAACAATAGCTAGTAAGAGGTCGGTCAAAGGTGTAATCAAAAGATAGGAAAGTTGGTCATACCCGACCACGTTACAAAAGCTTCATTTTCCCTTGTGCCCATGGACGTAGGTCGGATCTATTCCGCTGAACCACGTTAAACCCTCTATTTTATCTGTGTGTTTTCTCATATTTTGGTAAGTTTGCCTTTGGTTCCCAACAAACCAAACAAATTCACAGTTGATGGAGGATTGTTCGAGGAGTAAGTTTACCGATTTACCCCTAGAACGAAAATCAACCGTCAACTGTTGACGCCGTCTATGAGGAACAATACAAGAAGCAACAAACACGTTGAGATGATGGCATAAGACGGAAACCATAGATCTTCAGAGGCTTCGACGATGGAGTGGATGGAGAAATGAATGAAACTATGCGAAAAGAAAGGGAAGAAGCTCGGAAGGAGAGAGAATCAACTCAGGTCTTCATGAGAAGTTGGAAGATAAAATTGGTGAAAGAGGGGGAGCGGGCCCCAGCCAAAGAAAAGAAGAGATAGCAAGGGGAAAGATGGTCGTCGGAGTAGAAGGAGATGACGAGAATGGGAAGAGAAACGCCCATAAACTGAGATATGTAATCATTATCGGAATCATACCGACATGGGAGTTGTGGGAAGAGAAGATGACATACAAACTCCAGAGTCCTCTAGTAACAGTCCACGCTTTGCAGATAGTGACCTGGAACGGTTTCCAAGGTAATGATATGAAGTCCAATAACATCACTATTTGTAAGAACATTGTGTTTTTGTACAAATTATCTATGCGACAAAGGAAATTGTTATTTTATCATTATTGTAATTAGATTACTTTGATATATATTAATGATAAAAGTCCATATGGTTAAATCAGATTAATAAGATATGAGACAATATTAATCCATGAACGGTTTAATCATTAAATATCCATAGTCGAAGTATTATCGAGACTGGACATTAATAATGCGGAATAGACTAGTATTACACTTGTGCGCGTTATAGAAGCTTAACGACATAGTTCTCATATATTTATGTATTGGATACTTATGCAAGTATAATAAGAGGTTCTGTTAGCCGTTGGACCGGGAACAGTTCGCTCTGGATAGACCCACTCGGAATCTCATTGGTAGTATGACTATGTATCTATGAGAATCCGAATCAGGGTAGGTGTATGTGATCTTTAACCTGAGACTTACGTCGCTATTACTTGCGATAATCGGTTTACTTTAGTATTAGTCATCTGGAGCTTTAGCAAGTTCTGTGTACGCCTGTATTGGGTTTACTGAGAATCGTAGTGTATTGGATGTGATGTCAAGATAAGAGTATCACTTCAGTCATATGGAGATGATGGTCACACATGATACGAAACTAATACTCTTAAAGCTGCAGCTATCGGGATAGTATGACTAGGTCATGACTTCCCGATTACAGAGATTAGTTACTCGGGATCCGATATATGCTTCGTACGGGGCAGACACAGAGCCATCCCTAGGCCTATAATGTGACATCCGATACTGGATCGTATTACGTATTACAAAATATTAGTATAACTATGCCTGATACAAATGATATTCCTCGATGAATATTTCTGGAGAATTGGGTAGGCACGGTGCTTTGCTAGAAGCCAACCATGTCTTGTAAATCGGTGAGAACATAATACGGGATACGTATATGTTCGGATAGTCCGATAACCGTATTTACTGCCAACATATCCATGAATCTCTTGGGTCGCTTCCCAAAGATTCACCACTGACATTTGACTCAAATAGAATTAATATGAGATTAATTATGAGAGAGAAAATTAATCTGGGATTAATTGCGGTAATAATTAATTTGGGATTAACTTCGTATAGAAGAAAGAACGCGATTAATTTAGAATTAATCGATAAAATAAATTTAATAGTTAAATTGGATTTTTCTATTTAATTTATTTATTTGCGGCTAAAATAATATATCAGATATATTAATTGAAATCGAATTTCAATACGAAATTAAAATATGATTTTAATTCGGGCGAACGAATTAATTTAGAATCAATTCGAAAGCGACTATCATAATAATTTTGCGAGGCATAATTATTTAATTAAATGGGATTTAATTATGACGCGACGGTAAATTCGTTTAATCGGAATTAAACGAACCCGATAAAATTACCCGTGACTTTGCGTGTCTTTTTGTATTTTGGGAACACAAAATATCTTTGACTTGGTGGGCCCAAGTCAAGTTGTGTGTTGAGGAAGCCAACTCAAATTTTGAATTTAAAATGTGGTGCGACCACATGACTTACATTAAAGGTCAAAACTTGATGGAAGTAGTTGGCTTAATTAAAAATACAATTTTAAACACACAACCACCAAGTTTTTGAAAAACACTCTCTTCTTCTTCTCTCCTTGGCCGAATCCTTCTCTCATGGTAGTGAAATTTTTGCTTCAAAATTTCAACAAAGTTAGCACTTGGAGGAGTCAAATTAGGTGATATGGAAACTCACCCAAGGAATTAACAACAAATAACAAGCTTGGAGCTTCATCCAAGAGGAAATTTCGAAATTCCTCCCTTTAACAATGTAAGTGATTCCGCCACTTTTCTTGTTATTTCACACATAAAATCATGTTTAGGATCTTGTGGCATGTCTTAGAGACTAACAATGGTATCATGAGCCTTGCTAAATATGATTTTGAAAACTAGGGTTCATAAACTTTAATTAGGAATTTTTGCTTGGAGCATGAAAAATTCAAAATTGAGTTGTTGGTTGATGTTAGATGATGATAACTTGGAGTTGTGCATTGTTGGATTGTTGAAAAATTGATTGGATCAAATTTCCATAATTTCCCTATGTTGGCCGAAAATTACCTTAGTATAACTCATGGTGATTTTTAAATTTTGACACTTGGATGTGTTAATGGCATGATATATATGTTGAATGTTGATTTAATTGGATTGGAATCAAATTGTATAATAATTTCTTGTCATTTCTGTTAGGTTTCTAGGTTAGTCCCAAGATCAATTTAAGCATAGAAACATGTGTGAATACTCAAAAGAAGTATGGCAGAATCATACTTACAAAGATCAGCTTTTGCGATGCGAGGAACAACAAAAATCTTCAAGCTTTTCCTCCAAGGTGCTCACGGTTTTGCTCCATTTTTGTGCTCCATTTTTGAATCTCCAAGCTCCAAGCTTGGTGTGCATTCCATGCCCATGAGTGGGTTTCCCTATCACCTTCGTAAGACTCCTAATGTGTGCTAGCACTCGGAAAAATTTGCCGCAAATCTTTCCCTTGTTCTTCATATTGTTCTCGGCATTTGCCAAAAATTAGAGAGGAATTGGCCCTAGGCCGAGAGTTGAGAGAGGGAAAGAAGAATAATTATTTGGTTTTTGGTTATCCAAAAACTAATACCAAAATTCAAATTCAAATCCAAAAAGTACAAGCATTAAAGCCATCCAACCACCACCATCAATCATGAATAGTGACTAGTTGTCAATCACTCAAAGTGACAAGACATCCATCATTTGATTGACAAGTGATGTGACTCGTGATTTGACTTGTGGGCCGCACTTGAATTCGAAATGCGAGTGGGCCCGCAAACACTCCCGGGCTCGAGTTCGCTAATTCTGAATTAACGAATTTTCCGTTGCGACGTAATTAAATCAAATTCAATTAAATAATTGTGCCTAGCAAAATTACTATTCACGTCGCTAGCGAATTAATTCTAAATTAACTCGTTCGCCCGAATTAAAATCTAATTTTAATTCCGCGTCGAAATCTAATTTCGTATAATATATCGAATATATTATTTATCGATTAATTCCAAATTAATCGTTCTCTCTCTTTAAATAATATTTTATCCCAGATAAAATATCTCCGTAATTAATCCTAGATTAATTTTCTCTCTCTATTAATTAATCCCAGATTAATAAAGTGCGAGTCATACGTCATCGGTGAATCTTCGGGAAGCGACCCATGAGATCCCCGGATATGTTGGCAGTAAATCCGATCGTCGGACTATCCGAACACGTACGTACATAGTACTACGTTTTATACCAATTTACAAGACATGGTTGGCTTCTAGCAAAGCACCGTGCCTACCCAATTCTCCAGAAATATTCTTAAAGGAATATGTAATCTTTATCAGGCGTAGTATACATAGTATTGCGTATTACGATCCAGCATCGGATGTCACGTGCAAGGCCTGAGGCTGGAATTGTGTCTGCCCCGTACGAAGCACATATCGGATCTCTGGTAACTAGTCTCTATAATCGGATAAACATGACCTAGTCATAATATCCCGATAGCTGCAGCATAAAAGAGTACCAGTTCCGTATCCTACGTGATCATCATTTTCACTATGACTGGAGTGATACTTCCGTCTTGACATCACACCCAATACACTACGATTCTCAATATACCCAGAAGAGGCGTACACAGAACCTGTTAAAGCCCTGGACGACCAAAACCAAAGTATATTGATTGTCGCAAGTATTAGCGGTGCAAGTCTCAGGTTAAGACCAAATACACCTACCCTGATTCGGACTTCCATAGACACATAGTCATACTACCAATGGAATTCCGAGGGGTCTATCCAGAGCGAAGCTGTTTCCGTACCATCGGTAAACACAACCTCCTATTACACTTGCATGAGTATCATATACCCAAATATATGAGAACTATGTTGTTATGCTCCCACAACGCGCACAAGTGTAATACTAGTCTTTTACGCATTATCGATGTCCAATCTCGATAATACTCCGACTAGGGATATTTAATGATTAAACCTTTGTGGATTGATTCTGTCTCATATCATCTCAATCCGGAACTAATCATAAGGACCTTCTATCATTTATATATCTTGGTTTTCTGATTTAAGCTTTTCTGATTTTGTGGGACTTCTTTAGGGGTAGACAAAAAAAATAACATGTAGTAGAAATATTCAACTGATTTCGTCAGTGACACCCCTCCCAAAGAGGCAGCACAGGCAGTCCTTTTACAAGATATCATAGCCGGTAATACTTAATAGAAGTATAGAATCGTAGATTGTATTTAAGTAACAGTTTGCAATCATCTTAGTGAACTAGCTACATTTCAACCACCGAATCCCGCTTCCACAATCATCTCAGTGAACAGTTTGCAATTACAAAATTAAACAAACTCTATTTCATCTTGGAGTTAAGACTACTCTCCAGTTGTCTGGTTAAAGAGAGTCGATCCATATAGCAGTTTATTTAATCCAACATTCCACCAGGAAAAACAAAATGCTTGATCAATCTTCCTCTGTATGACACTAGCAGTGTCATGAGACTGAAGAATAACTGCAAGCAAATACTGCTCCACAGGAAATATCTCAACACTATAGAAGCATTTCAACTTTGTATTCTTAAAAGATCAGAGGTAACAAGGGCGTCAAATGATCATACTATTTTCCACATTCAATCAGGTGAAAGTCAAAACCTTCTTCCATGGATGTCTGGTTTATGATTAATATAACTCATATGAGGGTTGAAAATGAATAGAATATTCCTGCGACCACCTTAGAAGGACTTCCGCACCTTTCCTACCTCCCCCAAACTTCAAAAAGATCTACACAATGAAAACTTGATCTCACTAGTGCCCTTCGCAATTTTACCAATTTTTGATACACTTCATTCCCACAGCTAGGGAATCAATTACCAACAATTAAAATCAACATAGAGATCCTACGAATGTCTTAAAATAGGGTACAAAAAAAGAAGTAAAAAACACCTTAGACAATTTAACTGAACTTAGTCATCCTAAACAATGCTGACTAAACAGTCTCTCCAGTGGATTCCAGAGGCAGCCCAACAAAACCACTGGCGACACAATCCTGGAGATGACAAATCCTATAAAAGTTCCATATTAATTTAAATCATTTCTAATACATATAACATTACATAAATGATACATCACCCAATTTGTAGCTGTTAAGCTGCAAGACAAAGCAAGTATGCCCTATTTCATCTGCCAAAACCTCAAAATAGATCTCTAACAAGAGTGCAATAGCTCTATCGGGGATACAAAATAAGACATCTTATTTGTATCAGCCCAATTAGAGCTACGAAGCAACTAAAAGCTTGACCTAAGGGAAAGCCTGGGGTTTGCTTCATTATTCAATTAATCATTTCTACTAATAGCAGCATAAAGCAAGATATAACACTACGATCCAAGTAGTTCTATTGATAGCAGCATAAACACAAAATATTATTTGTAGAAGACAAGATATGAAATAAAATATCAATCAAGGTAATCAAACTCATCTTCCTTGAGATGTGCAAAAAACTTGACAGCTCCTCGGGCTTCATATCAGTAACAAACTGGAGCTTATAAGGCATATTGGCAGAGATTTTCTTTCCTTTCCAAACGGCAACGTATTGCTTGAGCACGCCTCCATACCATTGAGATCGATCTCCGGAACCCTAGGAACATGATAAACCTTCAACGGCACTTTCACCTTGACACGCGCACCAATCTTAGACTCATCAAATCCATCATCAGACGTTTTGATGATGATGACGGACTGGTGTCTAATCCTACGGAGGCCGTTGATCCGTTGGATTTTACCGCGACTTCACATGAGATTCCTTCTTTTGTTGCTAGTAGTATTAACATTGTAATTACAATGAGTAGATGAAAATGAGAAACTGTGACACGTGCACTCGTAAGTGGTTGATTTATCAGCGAAGAAGTCGCCGGAGATAAGCGAAACTCGTACTAGCCATTATCTCTCTTCACACTTCTAATTCTCACGAAATAATACCAAATTCTTTTTGATTGATTCAGCAGCTAACATGATGGATGCTACGTACGGACTCGTCACTATTACTACTATAAAAATATCATCAACACATATACAATTGACACAGATTCAATTACAAATGTTTATATGATCGGATCTATGATATCAAATTTCGCTATTTTTTTCCCTTTTAATAACAAATCCAGCTAGATAAATATTTATGATTGAATCTGTATCATTTGTATGTATATGTATGACCGTATCATTGCTCTACTACTATAGTCATAGTTCCACCACGTGCCTCTTCATTATCCATACACTTGTCAAATGAAAGTAAGACCACCAACTTATAAGTATATAAGATCATTTTGTTGATGGTGTAGTTAGGACGAAAAGGTATTTGAGCGATCGGCAAGGGCAGAAGATATTTTTCCCCTCCGTTTAGAAGGACGATGTTGAAAGTATCGAATACTCCTCGGCCAGCAGAGAAGTCCGAAACCCGGTTCTTCGATCCGTCGACCATGAGAACAATATGATTCAAATCTCAGACTGATAGCATCAGAGCCGAGACTGACCATAATAGCCCGGTAGCTCGGTTGGTCCTATCTTTACTCTCGAATCGGGAGAATGAGCTCAGATATTTTGGGCAAGTCAGAGAGAATTTTGGGTAAGTTCGGCGGATCAAACGACCATCCTCTTGAAGTCCGACCTGTGATCAGACTACTTGGACTTTTCTCCTAAACATATACTTTCGTACAAGATACCTTTACAGACTGTCACCATTAATGATAAGTGTGGCAATGTACTTTATGGCGTGATGTGACAGGATATTAGAGGGTAGGTTTTGCTTTCGACGATGCAGTTGAAGCATAGACTTGTCAAATCGCCGAAAACCTGCAGCGCTGACGTCATAAAGATATGGGAACAATGTCGTG
>SKCR01022182.1:0-14997 GCA_019454045.1 Zanthoxylum bungeanum
TTAAAGTGTTGGACTAATTTAGAGGATCTATTGTTTATTCCTGTCACCAAGGCAGTAAGAGCATAAGAGGTAAGAGTATTTAAGAGAGTTCGCTTCACCCTCCCTCTAGGGAATTTTCAATGGAGGAATCCATTTGACAGCTATTCACTTTAACTTGCTAAAATCCTCAATAATAATTTAAGTCTAAAATTTGCCTCACATTGTAAAGTATAGACCCAAAGGGCTTAAACCGTATTGGCAGGACTAGGCTTTACCAGACCGAACAATACCAATTTGTCCCTAAATCTTACTATTGACAATGGTTTGACTTTTCTGAGTCATAAGATGAGCGACCCTTAGGCGTGGTCTTATAACTTAGTGGCAAAGATTGGGTGTCCACAAGGTGACATGATCCAAGGGACAACATTTGACATGAATGCAGTCACCCAATGAACATTAGAGCCTTTGCAATTGCCAACAGGCCCAATCACACGCCAAAGAGCTAAAAAGATCACAGACACAATAGCGGGGCCAGAGTTTGTATATAATAGATGCATTCATCCTTCTAGTTTTTACTTGCCTTATGAGATTGATTATGATTCTAATTCCTTAACTCCTATGGATTTATTATCTTTGATTGTTATTAAGCTTGGGAGTATGAATGATAAGGGAAAGGCAGAGTTGGTGAGAATAATAGGTTTCCAACGCATTGTGTTTGACCCCGGAAATTGGGTGTGGCTTTATATGCAAGAGGAAAAGATACAAGCAGTAACGAAGATCCAAGTTGCAACCAAGAGGGGATGGTCTATTCACAGTCTTGGAACAGATTAATGACAACATATAAGCTGGATTTGCAAGGTAAGTACAATGTATCTCTACTTTTAATGTTTCTGACTTATTTTATTTTTATGGCAGGTTCAGATTCGAGGTCGAATCCTTTTCAACAATGGGAATTACATGAGTCCAACCACACTAGAGACATTACAGGATGCAGCTAACAACTTGGAGGAACCCATGCAGTTGCCAACAGTCCAATCACAACATGCCAAGGAGCAAAGAAGATCAGAGAGGCCTTGGGGGACTAGCTCAGAGCTATGTGACCAGTTGCAGCAACCAAGTCAAGTGCACACCAGAGACACATATGGGCATAACCAGAGAGGTCTCCAAGCTATTTCATTTGACCCAGATCAGCTCAGACTGAAGCATAGCATAGCAGCTTCAGCACCAGCAACATTTTGACCCGATTTCACCCATTTTGGGACTATGTTGAATTCGGCCAAATGGGGGCATTTTTGTCATTTTTGTCTCGACATTTTGACTTTATTTATGATGTAATTAGCATGGTTGACTATGCCATTAGGCTTAATTATGCTTAAATCAGTACTTAGCCAAGCACGTCAATTTACTATAGCATGTAAGCACCTCATTTAGCTTAAGTGAGATTAGCTTCTAATCTTTATTTTAAGTTTATTTAGGTGAAAAAAGAACTTTAATGGTCGTGGTTGAGGTGCTTGACTTAGGGCTTTTGGTAATTTTAGCTCTAGGGTCATTTTAGTCTTTTTACTCTCTTGTAACCTTTATTATATGACTCTTCTTTGTATTTTGGAGAGAACCAACGTAATATACAACATTTGAAAGAGAGAAAAGCTTGAGCTTTCCATGGTTATGGCCAAAACCTTGTTGAGGGAGGGATTCCCCTTTTCAAGTTCAAATTGACTTATCTAAGCTTGGCAACTTAGTGGCGTCTCCATTGCTAGGAAAATACAATCTGATTTCATGCTTGTGGTTATCATGGACGTGATTTTCATGGTGGTTAGGGGCTGATCTTGGTTGGGTTTTGTTCCTACAAAATCAGTATTCAAAGTTCTTGGGGTTTTGAGAAAGATGTTTGGGGGTTTGCTTGGTTTCAAACCCAAGTGAGTTCTTGTCATTTGGTATCATGAGCTTAGGGTTCTGAGGTCTGATTTCCTATCATTTGTGTTGTTTAATCTTGTATTCATCTTTGTTCTTTGTTGATTTAATTTCGGCATCAAGGTTTTACTTCCACCTTGATTCGGCCATTTTTGGATCTTGTTGTATCTTATGATTCTTGTTGATTTGTGATCAAAATATCATGAATAACATTCTGGCTTGAGTGTTTTTTGATTGATCATGAGTATTTCTTTGAGTTAAGTTTTGGCTACTTAGGTCAAAATTGGGGCTTTTGTGTTCTTTGCTTGAATCAAGTGTTTAGTTGTTAATTGTAAGTTACTAGGACGTGTTTAACATTGTTATTAAGTTATTAGTTTCAAAAATAAAAGAAAATGCATCAGGTCAGATTCGGCCAAGGAAGAACCATCACCACCCTTGCTTTGTTCTTGCCATATGCATCTCACTTAGCTTGTTTTCAATAGGTATTGTTCATATCTACTTTGAGAAAATCAGATTGCACTTCATTACTCCTAGCATTTGCTTGAACTAGCTTGTTTGAAATCTTTGTGAAGTTGTTGCAATCTTGTGAAGTGTGCGGAAAACAAATGTTTTTGAGTGTTGTGGTGAGGCATTTGAGTGAATGAGTGTTGAAACAAAATGAAATGCTTATGGATTGATGAGGCCGTGAGACTCTTGAAGTTTACTTATGCTTGTGTGTTAACTTTGTGAGACAAGTCTGGTTGTTTTGTTACACATATTGCCGTGAGTAAGATGCTTGAAGTGCTTATGTTGAAGCATGAATTAACAAGTGTGCTTGCTGATTTGCGTGAGCCATCATTAGCTTGACATTGGATTTGTGTTGAAATCATTAGCATGACATTGAAAATGGAAGCACTCATGAGCTTGACATGGAAATTTGAGTAGCCATCATTGCATTTGAGAGGGGCTTGAAGAGGCAAGCTGATGCATCACACCAAGTTAGTTGGAAAAAGTGTTTAGTTGGTTTGTAACTTACCATTGCCGAATTGACATGCTTACTTGACCTACTTGTAAGCTACTTACGTAAGCAGCTGAGTCACCTACTTGTTTTGAAAAAAAAAAGAAAAAAAAAGAAAGAGAATTGGTCGCATTGTGCTTAGCTTGATTAGACCATTCCAAGTTGATTGGATTGCTTTACATGAGTTACATTGATATTTGATTTGGTTTGTATTGGTTTAAGCTTGAAAGACTATATTTGTGTTATAGCCGAATTGAAATCCTTTGTGTTTCATTGTGTTTCATTGTAGTGTAAACACTTGTGAGTGTGTGTGAGAAGAAAAGAAAGGTGAGCTCAAACACTATAGCGAGTGACAACAAGATTGCTTCAGTGACACGTTGATTGCTTGCTTGCTTATTTATTGCATTTAGCTAACTCGTCATTCTTTCTTATTCTGAGCACTCTAGCTACAAGTTTCTTTCGATTGAGTCTCCGTGATTACTTATCTTATTTGCTTTATTCCACATGGTCTATATATACATTGAGTTTCTGCTAGCTTGTGGACTACACCTTAGTTGACCTTTCTTGGATTGAGTGTGATTCACATTTGAATTGAGGACGAACTCAAGAGTGGTAAAAGTCAGTGATTGTGAGCACAATATCGGGTAAAAGCCAATAGAGTGTAAACATGAGTGGAGTGATATCATTCGAGTGTAAACACGTGAGATTGTGAGGATTTACATATTTGTTTTGCTTTTTATTATTTCTAATCTGTTTGTTTAGTGTTGAGATGGCAGGTCCAAGTTTAACCATTGATGATAAAATCGAGGTTTTGGATACTCTCAAAAGTGATATCCAAGATATTATGAATGATTATAGAAGATCTTATGAGAAATGGAAAAAGACTTGGAAGGTAACTAAATATGCAGTGAATAAAGATAATACTCAACAACCAAAAGCTATTGAAGTTATGTGTAATGAAGTGAGAAGCACTTGTGATGTTGAGTGCATAGCGAATGAAAACACTTATGAGGCCTTGAATGTTGTGAATTGTGTTATAAGTGACATGGTGATTGAAAATGCTTGTGAGACCGTGAACATTGAGGGAGTAAACACTTGTGAGGTAGTGTGCTTTGAGGTTGAAAAACATAGTGAAGCTGAGCAGGTGTGTGAGGAAGTCTTTGCAAGTATGGTTGAGATAGTGGCCATGAGTGATGATGAAGCTATGAGAGCTGGTGAAAAGAAAGTAGATGTGGTAGTGAAGTTTTTCCATAATATTTTCTCTATTGTTTTATGCTTTTTCATCGCAGGTACAAATGGTCAAGTATGATTCTTCTATATTTCAATATCATCAACCAATTGATTTTGTCATAACTATCTATGATCCGGTTTCGGATTCGAGGACGAATCCATTTCAAGAGAGAGAAAATGACATGATCCAAGGGACAATATTTGACATGAATGCAGTCACCCAAGGAACATTAGAGCCTTTGCAATTGCCAGTAGGCCCAATCACACGCCAAAGAGCTAAGAAGATCACAGACGCAATAGCGGGGCCAGAGTTTGTATATAATAGATGCATTCATCCTTCTAGTTTTTACTTGCCTTATGAGATTGATTATGATTCTAATTCTTTAACTCCTATGGATTTATTATCTTTGATTGTTATTAAGCTTGGGAGTATGAATGATAAGGGAAATGCAGAGTTGGTGAGAATAATAGGTTTCCAACGCATTGTGTTTGACCCCGGCAATTGGGTGTGGCTTTATATGCAAGAGGAAAAGATACAAGCATAACGAAGATCCAAGTTGCAACCAAGAGGGTGGTCTATTTCAAGTCTTGGAACGGATTAACGACAATGCATATAAGCCGGATTTGCAAGGTAAGTACAACATATCTACTACTTTTAATGTTTCTGACTTATTTTATTTTTAATGCAGGTTTAGATTCGAGGTCGAATCCTTTTCAACAATGAGGGAATGACATGAGTCCAACCACACCAGAGACATTACAGGATGCAGCTAACAACTTGGAGGAACCCATGCAGTTGCCAACAGGTCCAATCACAACATGCCAAGGAGCAAAGAAGATCAGAGAGGCCTTTGGGGGACTAGCTCAGAGCTATGTGACCAGTTGCAGCAACCAAGTCAAGTGCACACCAGAGACACATATGGGCATAACCAGAGAGGTCTCCAAGCTATTTCATTTGACCCAGATCAGCTCAGACTGAAGCATAGCAGAGCAGCTTTAGCACCAACACCCTTTTGACCCGATTTCACCCATTTTGGGACTATGTTGAATTCGGCCAAATGGGGGCATTTTTGGTGACTGACATTGGTCCGCATACATCATAGTGTATGAGTTATAATGTCTCTGTTGCATGCTGTCCTTTACCTTTAAAGGGTAATTTGGTCATTTTACCAAGTAAACAAGACTCACAAGTTCCATAAGGTTTATATTTGAAGGGTTTGAAATACCCATCCTTATGTAGCTTAGTTAATCTTGTTTAATTGATATGACCTAAGCGATTGTGCCATAGAAGTGATTCATTGAGATTATTTGAGTTAACATTGTATATATTATAGGTTGAACATTCTTTGTTAGTTTGTAAGACATAGATACCATTATTCAAAATACCATCTCCATATTTTATTTCATTGAAATAAATAGAACATTCATTACAACTTATTAGGCATGAAAAGCCTTTATTACATAACGAAGAAATTGAAATGATGTTCTTTACTAGAGAAGGTACATAAACACAATCTTCTAAGTCTAAAACTAAACCATTCGCAAAACTAATGAATAAGTCCCCACGCACAATGCAGCTAGTTTTGCTCCATTACCCATGCGTAAGTCAACCTCCCCATTACGGAGTCTCCTACTGTTTCTCAGGCCCTGCACATTGTTACACAAGTGAGTCCCACAATCGGTGTCAAGCACCCAATTAGAAGGTTCAGATTTTTGAGAATATAGCTCAATCATACTTGGGCTTCCTTTGCTTTCAAGGATCTGCAGTCTTTCTTTCAATGACCATTCTTTCTACAAAAGAAACATTTTCCCTTTCCCTTTTTCTTCTCCACCTTACCATTGGGCTTTAGGTGATCTGGAGCTTTGGCCTTGGCCTTATTTTTCTTTGGGCCTCATGGCTTCTGGTCCGTACCAGTAAGCATGACGGAGGTTTTAAGCTCCGGTTTCAAGTCCTTCTATGCTTGCTTTATCAGATTGTGCAATTCTGCTAAATTAGCTTCTTTATCAGACAGATGAAACTGCATAATAAAGTTAGAGAATTCTTTTGGTAATGACTGAATAATTAGATCGTGACCTATCTCATGATCCATGATGAACCTGAGGTTGGACAATTTTTCAATGTGACCAATCATCTTAAGCACATGTCCACTAACAGATCATTCCTTATACCTTGTTTTGAATAAGGCACATGATAGGGGTGAGCAAAACCGGTTTCGGTTCCGGTTCTGCATAGAATCGGAACCTACCCGGAAAAATTCGGTTCCGCACTAAGTGGAACCGGAACCTACCCAATTAAACAGGGTACCCTATTATTTGGTTCCAATCTGGTTCCGGTCCGGTTCCGAATTACCCTATTGACATGACACTTTATGAATCTATTTGGCATTACTGATAGCTACTATCTAGTAACTCTAATTCTATTCCTGTGTATTAAAATTTAATAGACCTTAATCGGTTAATCCCAAACATACTCTTAAGTCTTAACAGTTTGCTAGGAGCGCAGCACTTGTTGGAGATGAGATCATAAGTGTCATTTGCAATTGCTGTCAGGAAAAATGTTTTTACTTACAAAATATAATGTATTGAGAGCATCAGATTAAATGACTGTGATGGCAATCAATTAATTAAATTAAATTTAGACCACTTCCGGTTGATCTAGTGATTATTAGAATAGATTTCAATGCATTTTGTGACACCAATTTCAGAATGCAGGCTCAGCGAATTTGATGATAAATCCAAGAAAACAAACAATACCCAAAGTTAGTGTCAAACCCATTTCTGCGTGATATAAGATCTAACAGTGAACTATTACAACAAAATTCCAAATAAAAAAAAAACTGTGAAAAAACAGAGAAAAATGTGAGCTTAAGTAATCTGCAGACTGTAACGCTACATGCACAGATCAGAGCAAAGTTTACTTAACTATTCAGGCCAAAATCAACAGAGTGAGATCAAGAAACTTGGAAGTGGGAAAAGCTTACTTCTGTGATTGCAGCTTTGAAGCGATCGAACTGGTGAGAAACTTCTGTGAGATTGTGAGAGTGAGAAGAGAAATCAGATTTAGGGAATTACGGTTGCTGCTGCTTTTAGAATTGAGACTTAAGTTTTACTATTTTAGATTTAGGGTTGCTTACTTGCTGTGCCGCCTACTGCGACTGACATTAGTCACTTTAAAGTTTGTTTAATGATCGAAAACGACGACATTTTGCCCTAAATGGGTATGAAATCGGGTCTAAAATCAGATTCCAAAATCGGTTATGTAAACGGGTCCAAAATCAGATATTAAAATCGGGTATTATAATCGGGTATTTAATCCGGTTCTCAAATACGGTTTCGGTTCCGGTTCTATGGTCCGGTTCCGGTTCTATGGTCCGGTTCCGGTTCCGATTATTCTGGAACCGGAACCGGACTGGTTACAACCGGTTCCTTATTTTTGGAATCGGAACCGGACCGGTTACAATCGGTTCCGGTTCCAAACCCGAATTTCAGATCCGGTTCCGGGTAGACCCGAAACCGATGCTCACCCCTACCTCAAACCGTTGGGTTCGGAATGATCCATTATTTATGCCAGTATAATGGACAGGTTCACACAATGGTATAGACAAGTCTTATGCAGTTCATGCAAGATAATTCAAATAAACACACAAATTTGCACACCCAT
Source organism: Zanthoxylum bungeanum (assembly GCA_019454045.1). NCBI lineage: Eukaryota > Viridiplantae > Streptophyta > Magnoliopsida > Sapindales > Rutaceae > Zanthoxylum > Zanthoxylum bungeanum. The sequence goes on from SKCR01022182.1 coordinate 7,779, forward strand.
AAACATGAATATAATTAAAAGCAAATTAAATTAGGAAATACAATGTACGATAACAAGAATCATAATAATCGAAAGTAAATAAAGCATCAATAAATAAATAGTAAACAAAAAGGGGGGAGGTTAATCATGCATATATGAGTATTTCCTGAGTGGTACGTGGAGTTGTATCCCAAGTACAGACTACACTATTGTCCATTCGGATTCGGCTATGAAATTTATGTCTGGGATTCCATCCAATATAACACAAGGGATAATAACACACATAACCATCAATGCAATGTAAATAGTCATAAAAAAGGGCAAAATAATAAAATAACAATAAAAGTAAATAGACAAAAAGCTAAATAGAAAAAATAAATACGGAATAATAAATAACGATGAAAGTGAATAAATAAATAATAAGATAAATAACACTAAATAGATAAAAAAATATAATAATAAAAATATCGAAGAAGAAAAAATAATGTAACCAGAAATTTGGTCGTCTTTAATGTAGGATTTCGCATACCCGCCTGGACGTATTTCACGTCCAGCCAGGCATGCACTGTCCGGAACTATAAAAATAAATAGAGTGCCTTAAGGTCTTACCTTTTAAGTTATTTTCTTGAAAGTGCGTTAGGCCGTCGCCGGAAGGATTGCTGGTTTGCTGTTTCTGCTCACTATTTTGATGTTTCTGCCGCTGTTTTGCTGTTTCTGGTTGCTGTTTGCTATTTTATGCTCACTTTGTTTTTTGCTGCTCTTTGCTGTTTTTGGGGCTATTGTTTTTGTTGTTTTTTAAGCTACTGTTTGGCTATTTTGGGGGGCTATTTTTTGGTGATTTGGCTACTGTTTTGGGGGCTATTTTCAGTGATTTGTCTACTATTTTGGGGGCTATTTTTTGGTGATTTGGCTACTATTTTGGGGGGCTGTTTTTTCGGTGATGAGCTGCTAATTTGGGGCCTGTTTCTGGTTATCTTTTCACGGTTTTTTGGGCTGGTTGTTGGATGTTTGTGTTTCGATGGTTGAAAGGTTGTTAATTTTATTTCGATGGTTGAAGGGTTTTTGTTGCTTGTTTCTTTGTTCTGGTTTCGGTAATGGGCTGGTTTTGATGGCTGGTGTTCACGCCAAAGGATAAGAAGAGAAGAGGGTTGCCGTCCAAGGGTTAAGAAAGAGAGTCCTAGGTTATTTGTTGGTATTGTCGTTCAAGAAAGAAGAAGAAGAAGAATAATAGGGTTTTGTTTTGTTTGTTCACGCCAAAAGCCTCCCCCCAAAGATGAAACTTGGTCCATTTTTATAATGATTTGGATGGATCTCCAAAAAGGGAAACAAATCATGGAAAATTATTTTGGAATATAATCTTATAAATTTGGTGATGGAGATCTCAAATATTTTTAATTGGAAAGTCTTGATGAGGGAATTTGAGCATGTGTTTTGCATGGGATTTCAAATCTTTGTTAAATTGGAAAGTGATTTGAGGGGATTTGCACATGTGAATTGAATGAGATTTTCTTATTTTTGGCGTGTATGACATGGGTTGTAGGGTAATGGGCATGTATGGCATGGGTTGCAGGGTAATGGGCCGTGTGGATGGCTTGTATGGGCTTTCATGGGTTGTAGGGGTTTTGGGCCGAGGCTAAGGTTTGAAACAGAAACTGACTGAGCGAATCCGAGGCTGGCTAGTGAGTCAGAATCCAATGAGGTGCTAATTTTGGAGGTTTTCTTTCCTTCTGGCATTCGTTTCCCGTAACTTCCGCAACTTTTCAAGTAGTGCCTCCATACGAGGCTCATCATTGGGCTTATGCAAAATGCAATTGTCTACACTCGTATCAGCTCCCATACATACTTACATCATAATATAAGTATGATACACCTTGAAGTGATAGCAAATACATGAATAGATAAACTTAGCCGAATTCTGTAATATATTCCTTAGTCCATTTTCTAATCAAAGTTATAAGTTAAAGGTTATCGCAGGAACCACAATTCCTTCCGCAAAGTGAAGAAATGTCCGTTGGACTCCAAATCAGTGAATGGACACTCTTTCCTTAAGTTGATTTTCATTATATATTCTTAATATCAGACATACTTTTCCACATTTAGGGCGTTAGGTGAGTTTACTTTCAGATATGTTAAAAGATGATTTGAGAAATAATTTAAAAAAGTGACGATTTTATGTTTTGAGGCATGGGGGAAAAACCAACCTCAGTATGTAACTTGACTCAGATATGGAATTGACGGATTTAGATATCGTGTGTACACGCAGTTCAGGACTATGTGACATGATCCAGACCGACAACAAAGAAAAAGACGCATTACAAGTACGAGAAGGGCCAATTACGAGGCAGAGGACCAAAAGACTCAGAGAAGCAATGGCGGGATTAGTTCAGAGTTTTATGGCCGATTGCAACAAACAAATAGAGACGCATGTGGGCTTCAATAGAGAGGGCCCAAAGCCACTTCACTTGGCCCAAATCAGCTTTAAAGGCCTTTGAAGACTTGAAGACTTTGGTATTTCTGTAATTTAGCCTTAGAGGGCATTGTTGTCTCTATGCCTTTAGGGTTTCTCTTTGTAACACTATTTAAGCTTTCTTTATTTTTCATTTTGAGAACAATCAACGAAATTTGTAAAACTCAAAAGCTTAAAGCTTTGGCTATGACCGAATTCTTGTAAGGAGGGATTCCCTTTTTCAAGTTTGAATCGACTTATCTAAGTTTTGGCAAACTAAGTGGCGTATCCATGCTAGCAAAACACTACAAGGATTCATCTTAAAGGTTCTCAAGGGCAAGTTCTTTGTGGGTATTCTTGTGGCCTTGGAAGGGTTTTATTTCTACAAAATCAAATTCGCGGTTCTTGGGGTTTTGTTCGTTGCTTGGGCTTGCTTGGATTTTTTCGAATCAAATGGGTTTCTTGTCATTTGGTATCTAGAGCTCAGGGTTCCAAGGTCTGATTTTTCCTATATTTCTTTTGTTTGATTCTGTTTTTATTTTCGTTCTTGTTATTTTCGTTTTAGTTCTTGTTGGATCTTGTTTCTGTTTTCGTTTTGTTATTTCTGGATATGATTTTGTTGTATTTTGCATTTCAGTTCTTTTATCATTTTCCAGTTCTGGGTTTTTGTTCTGTTCTTCATATCAGTTCGTCATGTACTTTTTTTTTCTTAGCATATGTTGAAGAAATAAGCATGTTCTTTGGTGGCTGTGTGATTTGTTTCTAAAACCCTAGTGAAGTTTGAAATCAGACTCTGAAATCAGACTCTAAAAACTTAGCCTTTGAAATCTGACTCTGAAAATCAGACCCTGAAACTTAGTCTCTGAAATCAGACCCTGGAGATTAGCCTCTGAAAATCAGACTCTGAAATTAGACCCTGAAAAGTAACCTCTGACATCAGACCCTGATGAAAGTAACCTCTAAAATCAGACCCTGACCAGTAGCCTTGAGATCAGACTCTGAAAAGTAACCTCTGAAATCAGACACTGACTAGTAGCCTCTGAAATCAAACCCTGACCAAAAGCCTCTGAAATCAGACCCTGAAAATCAGCCTCTGAAATCAGAACCTAAATCAGCGTCTGAAATCAGAACCTTAATCAGCTACTGAAATCAGAACCTTAAACAGCTTCTGAAGTTATCAAAAAAAAAGGGACTTGAGTGATAGTGATCACTTGAGCAAAAAAAAAAAACGAGTAAAAAAGTGAAATTTTTTTGGTTGAATTTAGTTTGTTACATATTATCATTTAGGTGACCATGGAGGGTATTCCATCAAAATTTCTATAGAGGTGCCAAATTGTCTCCCGAAATTGCATACGACCGTGAATTTGCATGCTTATTTTTTACATTGTGCTAATTGTTTATTTCCTTATTCCAAATACTCTAGTTTAAGTATAATTGATTGAGTCTTCGTCATTGCTATCCTGTTCATATTTTGTTTCCGCCTACCCTATATATATATATTATTGGGTCCGTTGTGTTTCATGCTAGCTGAGGACTACACTTGGTTTTGTATTCTTGGATTGAGAGTGATTCACATTTGAATTGAGGAAGAACTCAAGAGTGGTAAAAGGCAGTGATTGTGAGCACAGTATCGGTAAAAGCCAATAGAGTGCAAACACGAGTGGAGTGATATCATTCGAGTGTAAACACGTGAGATTGTGAGGATTTACATATTTGCTTTACTTTCTTGTTATTTCTAATCTGTTTGTTTAGTGTTGAGATGGCAGGTCTAACAACTGATGAAAAGCTTGAGGCTTTGGATAGGAAATTTACAGATATGATGGAGAACATGTATACTTCTTTGGAGAGATTGACCAAGAGTGTAGAGCGTATTCAAACTGGTAGCGGTCCCAAAGCACCACCACCCCAGCATATACCACCACCTCAGAATGTACCACCACCTCATAATGTGCCACCTCGACGTGTACCACCACAATATATACCACCAGATGAAGAGGAAGTTGAAAATGAGTTTGATGATTCTGATGGTCTTGACGATGTGGATGAGAGATTTCAGCCTGGGCATGATATGAGGTCTAATAGGAGGTTTGATAGGAGGAATGATAGGAGGGATAGACGGTTTGATGATAGAGGTGCATTTGATGCCAGAAGAGGGGATTATGATAGAAGGGAATATGGAGACGAAGAGATGTAGATGGTGATCTAGGTAGCATCAAGATCAAGATACCAACATTCCACGGCAAGAATGATCCTGAAGCTTATTATTTTTTTTTTGTATAAAGTAAGTATTATAACCAAAAGAAAACTATACAAAGAGCAAATGGGCATACCCCAGGCAACTAGAGATGACAAGCCCTCCTAGAAGAAAAGCCGAAAGGCTACAAGCAAAAAATCAACAGAAGATGTCAACGGGAAAGTGCCAGGAAAGGTGAAGCCATTTATTGTCATAAGATGGTTTCACCTTACGTAAAAAGCTAGCACGATTCCGAACATCAAAAACAATATCATAAAGAAGAGCAGAAACAGACTGAAAAGGCATATCATGAGTGCGAGCATTCCTCTCCCTCCAAATATGGTAGACTGACGCTGCAAAAAACAGACGAACCAGAAGGTGACGTAAAGAGGCATCGGTGAACTGACATAACCACTCAACAGTCTGACGCCAATCCCGGCGTCTCCAATCTAACCCACACATAGCCAGCACAGACGACCAGACCCTCGAAGAGAAGAGGCACTGGAAGAAAAGATGATCAATGTTCTCACTTGAACAACCACAGAGAATACAACGCGAGCAAGCAGAGATACCAAACCTCATCAAACTATCCTGGGTACAAAGGCCTCCCTGAATAGACATCCAAAGTAAAAAGGAATGGCGGGGAATAGCCTTCCGGAACCAAACAACTCGAGACCAATACAGCAAGGTTCCCCTAGTCCACATGGCATTCCAGGCACTATCCACAGAAAATCTCCCACTCCTATCATCCTCCCAAACCAGCATATCCTCCCTCAAACTAAAAGGAGACGGAAGATGGGACTGAGCCAAATCAACAAGGACAACAGACCTAGAAGGGGGCCAACGCCAAGTAGAATCAGAGATAATGGAAGCAACTGTGTGTTAGGTTTTATCTAGGTCCCAAGATCAAACAAGCAATGAAAAACATGTGTGAATACATCAACGGAGGTAGCGGAATACTCACAACGATCGGTTGAGATGATTTGAAGACGAATGAAGCCCAAAAAGCCCACTGTTTTGGCGCCAACTGTGTGCAGTTCACTGCCCTCCAAATCAGAATTTTGAGCTGCGAAACGGAGCTCCAATCTTCGTCGGACGGATCCCGGCTCATGGGTGAACCTCCCTACCACCTTCGCAAGTCTCGTAAGTTTGCTAGCACTTGAATTTTTACCATAAAAATCCATTATTGGTTCCCTCAAAGTCACGCCAAAAATGGTTCAAAACCAGTGAGCTTTTCAAGCTTTGGGCGTGAGAGATGGAGAAAGAAAAAAAATGGAGAGATAAAGTTATGTAATAGTTAGTAAAACCTTTTCCAAAAAGGTTTATATTTTTCCATAAAATATACAAAGCATTACCAAAAATAAATCAAATAAATAAAATGGTAAATACTCCCACCAACTTTTACTATTACATCTACACCCATCAACTATTCATTGTCACTTTATTAAAGTGACTTGATGTGTGGACTATCAATCAATCAACTCAATCACATCAATCAATCACATCACTCAAAGTGACTTTTGATTTGACGCTTGATGTGACGAATGATTTGACGCTTGATGTGACTTGCGTTGCCGCACTCGAATTCGAAATACGAATGCGCTCGCAACACACTCGGGCTCGGGTTCGCTAGTTCCTAATTAGCGATTTTTCCGTCGCGTCGTAATTAAATGATTACGCCTAGCGAATTCATTATTCACGTCGCTAACGAATTAATTCTAAATTAATTCGTTCGCCCGAATTAAAATCTAATTTTAATTCACGTCGAAATCTAATTTCGTTAATATATCGAATATATAATTTACCGATTAATTCCAAATTAATCATTCTCTCTCTTTAGACGATATTTTATCCCAGATAAAATATCTCGTAATTAATCCTAGATTAATTTTCTCTCTCTACTATATAATCCCATATTATTAAGAGTGCGAGTTATGCGTCATCGGTGGATTATCGGGAAGCGACCCATGAGATCCCCGGATAAGTCGGCAGTAATACGGTCGTCGGAGTATCCGAATCACGTACGTACCAAGTACTACGTTCTACCGATTTACGAGACAAGATCGGCTTCTAGCAAAGCACGAAGTCTACCCAATTCTCCGGTCATATTCATCTAAGTGTTGAGTTTTTCTAAGGTCCCATGATCAAACAAGACATGAAATAATGCGTGAATACACCAACGAAGATAGCGGAATACTTACATTGGTTGGTAGAGTCGATTTGAAGACAAATGAACCCAAAAAACGCACTGCCATGTAAGCTTACTGCATGCAGTCCACTGCCTCCAAAAACATAATTTTGAGATGAGAAACGCAGCTCCTAGCTTCGTTGGATGGAATCCCGGCTCATGGTCGAACCTCCCTACCACCTTCGCAAGACTTGTAAGTGTGCTAGCACTTGAATTTTCACCATGAAAATCCACTCTTGCTTCCCTATTGTTCACGCCCAAACTGGTTCAAAACCAGTGAAGACACAACCATGTTTTGGCGTGAGAGAGATGAGAGAGTTCAATTAATTTTGTTACAAAAAATCAATTTATATTTATGCCATAATATTTATAA
>SKCR01022183.1:0-15025 GCA_019454045.1 Zanthoxylum bungeanum
ACATAAAATCAATGCCCAAACACATCATTGCATGCTTGAGACATATTGAAGCCTAAGATCATCATTTCATGCTCAACATGCACTTAGATTTTAACACATGAACATTATAGACATTGATTCTAATCATATTAAACCAACTATCATCATTTAAACATGCATCCAAACACATTATTGCATGTTACAACAAAAAACTGCAGTGCAACAAGCTATCACATTCGGCCACACTAACATTTTTTATTTTTTATTGCTTTTGATTTATTTGAAATCTAATCATGCATAACTCTAAGTTATCATGTTGTAAACATACTCAAGCATCAATTTCAAAAAATCATGCTCAAAATCAAAAAACCCCAAATTTTAAGATTCAAGAACCCTAAAATTATCATGCTCAAATTAGGCTCTGATACCATGTTAGTGTTCCTAGAACATTATAAGGATCTAATAAGCATGCATAATAAAGAGTTGATCAATTATAAGGTGCGGAATATACTTACAATGAGTGTAGAGCTTTAAAATTTTTGAGATCCAAGATCTCCAAGATCTAAGCTTTAGGATGATTCCAAGCTTTAAGATGATTCCAAGCTATTGAGGAGTTTCCCTATCACCTTTGTTCACTTCCAAAGTGCTAGCTTTTGATGATTTGAAAACAAATCAAAGAGAGGAGAGTAGGAAGAAATTCGGCCAAGGAAGGTTCCTTAGGGTTTTTGTGTTTTTGGTTTGTGTCAAGTCTTTCCAAAGTTGAGAATGCCTTTTGTTATTTACCAAAAAGTGAAACCATTTCACCTTTTACCCAAAACAAGGTAGAGATGGGTAAATGGTATTCATAAAGACAAAACAAGGTGGTTGTGTGGTGGGAACACCTACCACACTTTTGGCTCCAAATATTTGAATCCGAAATTCAAATATTTCTACGGGCATTTGCCGCGGCTCGGTTCTGTTTAATCCAATTAAACGATCCTTCGTCGTTAAATAATTAAATCCAATTTAATTAAATAACGATGCCTCGCAAATATATATCGAACGTCGTTCATGAATTAATTCTAAATTAATTCGTTCGTTCGCATTAAAGTCCGACTTTAATCTCGTAATGAAATCCAATTCATTTTAATATATCCGATATATTAATTTTAGCCCGTTTGAATAAATTAAATAGGAAAATCAAATTTAACTATTAAATTTATTTTACCGATTAATTCCAAATTAATCGCGTTCCTTCGCCACTGTACACTTTTAATCCCAGATTAAACAAAGCCATATTAATCCCAGATTAATTTTCTCTCTCTTAATTAATCCCAGATTAAATCCAATTTAAGTCAACAGTCATCGGTGAATCCTTGGGAAGCGACCCAAGAGATCTCTGGATATGTTGGCAGTAAATCCGGTTATCGGACTATCCGATAAAGCGTATACCTCGTACTACGTGCTTACCGATTTACAAGACATGGTTTTGCTTCTAGCAAAGCACCGTGCCTACCCAATTCTCCAGAAATATTCTTACTGGAATATATAATCTATGTCAGACGTAGAATACCTAGTATCTCGTATTTCGATCCAGTATCAGATGTCACGTGCTAGGCCTGGGGCTGGAATAGTGTCTGCCCCGTACGAAGCACATATCGGATATCAAACAACTAGTCTCTTTGAATCGGATAATCATGACCTTGTCACATTATCCCGATGGTTGCAACACAATAGAGAACGAGTTATGAATCCCTACGTGATCATCATCTCCATATGTCTGGAGTGACACTTCCGTCTTGACATCACATCCAATACACTACGATTCTTGATAAACCCAATAGAGGCGTACACAGAACCTGTTAAAGCCCTGGACGACCAAAACCAAAGTTACCGTTTGTCGCAAGTATTAGCGATGTAAGTCTCAGGTTAAGACCAAATACATCTACCCTGACGCGGACTCCCGTAGACACATATACATACTACCAATGGGATTCCGCGGGGTCTATCCAGAGCGAAGCTGTTTTCCGTACCATCGTAAAACACAACCTCCTATCGCACTTGCATGAGTATCCTATACTTAAACATATGAGAACTGTGCCGTTATGCTCTCACAACGCGCACAAGTGCAATACTAGTCTATTCCGCATTATCGATGTCCAGTCTCGATAATACTACGACTAGGGATATTTAATGATTAAACCTTTATGGATTGATACTGTCTCATATCATCTCAATCCGGAACTAATCATATGGATTTTTACCATTTATATGTAATAGTAAATGAATTACGAAATGATAAAAGGCAATTTCAATATTACATAGTCAATTTTGTACAAAACACAATGTCTTTTACAAACGGTGACGCTATGGGTCATAATTGTCTAACACCATTTTCCTTCAAATGGATAAGTATTAAACAGTGTAATACTTATTTGAATAAGGTTCCATGAAAATCTGTTTGACAGAATTCATATTAGATATGAACAGGAAAAAAACTGAGTTTTCTCATTCCTGAAGATTTGGGAATGCTGGGCATGCGTTTGGATGATACCAAACTAGAACCCAAATCGGATAAGTGCCTAATGTATTGGTTATCCTAAGGTAACCAAAGTATAGTACTTATACATCTCACAAGAGAAAAATTTAATTGTTGATCGCCATGCGGTTTTCAAAAGAGGAATACTGATATCCAGTGGTAAGTGGGAGGATGGTAAAACTCGATGAAAATCAGAGTAATACTGGTCAAAGCACCGAGTCCTTAATGGAACACAAACAGTTCATCAAGGATGAAACTGTACCAATAATCTTCGAATACACAAGAACCGCGTAGGTCGGAGAGAGTCAGAAAACAACCTGGGGTATGGGTTTCTGATCTCACCTCATAAAGATGTCAATCTTATTGTGGAAGACGAACTGACTACGCTTGAGGAAGTGATACAAGGTACCGACTCCCTATTATGGCAAAGTGACATACTATCCGAAATGGATTCCATGTATACCAACTATGTTTGGATACTAGTTGTTGTACCGCAAGGCATTGTGCCTATTGGTACTATATGAGTCTTCAAGGAAGACATACATGGATGGCAACAAACCAACATACTAAGCTAGGATTGTAGCGAAGAGGTATCGTTATCAACATTGTGTCGATTACAACGAGACCTTTTACCAGTTGCCACGGTAAATCCATTTGGATAATGCTTGCTGATGCTGCATGTTTTATTTATGAAATATGGCAGCTGAAATGTGACTGGGTTCACTGTTGCAAGTTTCTTAACCGATAAAATGACTATAAGTCGTAATAAAAGGTACTATAAAGTTTGAATAACGTAACAATAAGCTGGAAATCTTCCATGCAAGATACTGTTACCGTATAAACAACAAAAACGAAAATTTGCTGCGACTGTCGCAACAATAGTAGCATCTTGGATCTAAATAAATCTAATTAGATTAGAAATATTTCTGTTAGCAGCTGAGCTAGGCTTAAGCACAGGCTAAAGAATTAATGGTCTCGTCAACGATCCAGATATAAACTTTAAACTGTTTTCATCTGATTCGTCAGATCATACATCGTGGCGATGTGATGATCGAATAAATCGCATCAGATGATAACCTTTTAAATCCGCAGACGAAAGCTGTTTTCTCAGCAGAAGTTTGAGCGAACCCGTACATAGTTCAGGTGTAAAGCACCTAAGTAATTGGCTATAGGCAAAGTGGGAGATTGTTGGACAATTATGACCCATAACGTCACTATTTGTACAGATCATGGTGTTGTTGTACAAATTAACTTGTGACAAAAGAAATTGCTCTTTTATCATTTGTGATTAGATCACCAAGATGAATAAATGATAGAAGGTCCATATGATTAGTTCCGGATTGAGATGATATGAGACAGTATCAATCCACAAAGGTTTAATCATTAAATATCCATAGTTGTGGTATTATCGAGATTGGACATCGATAATGCGAAATTGACTAGTATTGTACTTGTGCGCGTTGTGGGAACTTAACGGCACAGTTCTCATATGTTTAAGTATTGGATACTTATGCAAGTGCAGTAGGAGGTTGTGTTTTACCGATGGTACGGAAAATAGCTTCGCTCTGGATAGACCCCTTCGGAATTTCATTGGTAATATAACTATGTGTCTATGGAAGTCCGAATCAGGGTAGGTGTATTTGGTCTTAACCTGAGACTTGCACCGCTAATACTTGCGACAATCAATATACTTTGGTCTTGGTCGTCCAGGGCTTTAAAACCGGTTCTGTGTATGCCTCTTCTGGGTATATTGAGAATCATAGTGTATTGGGTGTGACGTCAAGATGGAAGTATCACTTCAGTTGCAGTGGAGATGAAGATCACGTAGGATACGAAACTTGTTATCTTTTATGCTGCAGCTATCGGGATATTATGACTAGGTCATGTATATCAGATTATAGAGACTAGTTACCAGACATCCGATATGTGCTCGTATGGGGCAGACATATTTCCAGCCCTAGGCCTAGCATGTGACATCCGATACTGGATTGATATACGCGATACTACATATACTACGCCTGATATAGATCGCTTATTCCTGTAAGCATGTTTCTGGAGAATTGAGTAGGCATGTCGCTTTGGTAGAAGCCAACCTTGTCTTGTAAATCGATAAAAACGTAGTACTAGGTACGTATGTATTCGGATAGTCCGATAACCGTATTTACTTTCAACATATTCGGGGATCTCATTGGTCGCTTCCCGAAGATTCACCGATGACCTATGACTCGCATTTTATTAATCTGGGTTTAATTACGGAGATATTTTATCTGGGGTAAAATACTATTTAAAGAGAGAGAACGATTAATTAGGAATTAATCGATGAAATAATATATTCGATATTTTAAACGAAATTGGATTTCGACGCGGAATTAAAATCAGATTTTAATTCGGGCAAACGAGTGGATTTAGAATTAATTCGTAAGCGACATGAATAGTAATTTTACTAGGCATAATTATTTAATTAAATTTGATTTAATTACGTCGCATCGGAAAATTCGTCAATTTGGAATTAGCAAAACTGAGTCTGGGAGTGTTTGCGGACGCACTCTCATTTCGAATCGAGTGGGGTCCATAAGTCACATCAAGCGTCAAATCGCTAGTCACATCAAGAGTCAAATCACTTGTCACTTTGAGTGATGTGATGTCAAATCACTTGACACTTTGAGTGATGTGATGACTAGTCACTATTCATGTGAATAGTTGATGGAATGCATTTATTGCATTTTTGCCTCCAAATTTTTGTTGACTTTTGGAAAGCCTTTTTACAAAAATTTGGTATATGTTTTTCATTAGGTTTTTTAAAACAAAAATAAGACATATCCCTCTCTCTCTCTTCTCCCTTTGAATTCGGCCATGGGCCTAAAATTCTCTCTTCACCATTTTTCTTCATGGCCGAAAATCTAAGAAGAAATTTTAAAGATTTGTGGCAAATCATCAAGGTGCTAGCACACAAAGAGGCATACAAGGTGATAGGGAAACCTACTTGTGAGCTTGGAATCACCATTGATAAAGCTTGGAGCTTGAAGATGAAGATGGAGTCCAAACACACCCTTGGCCGAGAGCTTCATCAACAAGGAGGAAAAAGTTTTGTTCTTCGATGCATCCAATCTGATCGTCGTGAGTATGATTCCGCCATACTTCTTTGTGTATTCACATGTGTTTCAATGCTTCATTATGATCCTTGGGACCTTAGAGAAACCCAACACCCTTTTGAGATAGTTTACGGATGGCCTCCCCCAACTCTTCACAAGTATGTTAGAGGTGAGACTGCTGTAGAAGTGGTGGTGCAAGATCTGCTGGACCGAGATGAGGCATTATGGCATCTTAAATATCATTTACAGAGAGCTCAAGATCGTATGGCACGGTTTGCCAATGTTCATCGGAAGGACAGCTCATTTTCGGAAAGGGAGTGGGTGTATATGAAATTACGTCCACATAGACAATAGTCGGTACATCGTCGCATAAATGCTAAACTGGTAGCACGGTATTTCTGCCCTTTTAAGGTGTTGCGGAAGGTGGGCACAGTAGCATATGAGCTGTTATTACCTGACGGCTCCAGAATTCACTCAATTTTCCACGCTTCACAGCTAAAGCGAGCCCTTGGCAGACACCCTGTTCAGTCTAGCTTACCAAGAGAAATGGAGGAAGATAGTTTGAATCTAGTGGAACCATAGTCGATCATCTCACGTAGAATAGTCCAGCGTAAGGGATAGGCACTGACTCAATGGCTGATTAAGTGGAGAACTAAACCTTTGGAGGAAGCGACATGGGAGGACAGTGAGACAATTCGCCAACAGTTTTCACCACTTGGACTTGAGGACAAGTCCAGCTTTTAGGGGGAGAGTATTGTTAGGGATCACGCCCCTGGGCCTGAGAACAGCACAAGTGGCCACTCATCTCCAGCCCAACCCAAAGAGAAACCTCATGTGCTCCAAGTTTATGAGAGGAGAAAAACAATGGCAAATCAGAAAATGCAATCAGTCCATTTAATGCCAGCTGGCCAGTAAGAGAGGAAGGCTGATTTACATTGATTCTGTTGCAGGAACGTGAGGAGGGGGGGGGGGGGGGGGGGGGGTGACAGTTATATAGGCTGTGTGAGTTCGCTTGAGGGGGAATCATTATTTTGTTTAGTTAAGGAGGGTAGTCTTTTTTTAGGGTCTCAACAATACTGTAAGCATGGGTGCTTGAGGATCGTCTTTTTTTTCTCTTTGCTATCTGGTATTGTAATGAATCTTAAGGAATATAACCAGTATATCTTACTTTCTTATCTCATTTGTTGATTAAATTGCTCAAACGCTGTTATCCTACATTGGAATCTACTTAAAACAACTTGAGGATGTATCAGCTTCTTAGCTATTTGTGGCCGGACAAGATCAAGCGTGTTGTAGCTCTAGTTGATTCAGGATGGGGCAGCTTTGGTCTTAAATGTAATCAATAGACGCATCAACTAAAACTTCATAAAGGAGCAATTTCAACATATATACAAAAACAATCACATTGCATGAATGATAATCAAAGAAAGGTCGGGGTGACATTCTCTGTATCAAATGGTCCTGCATGCTCAACTGCCCAGACAAGATAGAAGTTGAAATTTTTACAAGTATTGGGGTGTTAGCATGATTTACAATAAACAAATCTGTAACATAGATAATAAATTGTTGCATAGAAGGGGACACTTACACGAATGGTAGGACAAACACAATATGGCATCAAACTTCATAACCGGGGTTCACTTTCTGTTGAACATCTCCATAACTCTGCAACTCTTCCAATGTCTTCTGGACTCCCAATAAACAAAGGCAGTCTCTGGTGAAGCTTGACGGGTTGAATTGAAAGAATCCTACTTTTGCCATCAGAACCTTTGCCACCAGCTTGCTCTACAAGGAAACTAAGTGGATTTGCTTCATACACAAGTCGAAGATGGTCCCTTGGATTCATTGCTACTCCGCCATACAATAGAGTACGATGGAAATCAGCAACCAAAGAACATATATAACGAGCTGAATATTTCTTAGGGTATCTGCCTTTGCCTTGTCTCACAGCGTCAATATATTTCCTTAAACCCTCAGGCCAGTCAAAATACCGTGCATCATTTACAGAGTATATTTGCCCTGAAATAGTGAAGCAGCCATCCTTAATTATCAATAAGTACGCAATTTCTCTGATAGGTGAAAACATTCAGATAATTTTCTAATATAATAAGCCAGATTGAAAGAGAGTTGAGGCCATCAAGAATACAACTCCATAATAAGAAATTACAATTTAACAAAAAATAGATTAATATAATTTCCTCACAAGACCAATCCAATAAGCCATTGTAAATATTCAATGCAAGTTAAATACTGCCATTGATCGCAAGACAATTACCACATAACCTCATTATGAGAATAGTTATTGTCATGTAGATCAATAATCTGTCAGGATATAATGACTTTATATTAAAAGTAGGTTCTGTCATCTTACCTCGAGGAGGAATCATTATGTTTGGGTGTGTGAGAACAAAGTCCCCTGTTGAATGATCTAGTGTAAATGCATGTGTTCCAGACCCAAAGCTAGTGCAAAATATTGTGGCTGATGAATACAGGACATATCCAGCAGCTACCAGTCGACTTCCACTCTGCAGTGAGTTCAGGATTGCCTTCTCCTCCTCAGGTAAATGATCTATCTCCACAAGGCGATGATAAATCCCAAATATGGTTCCAGTGGGTATGGAAGCATCTATATTACGAGAACCATCAAGAGGATCTGTAACAACCACAAATGGGCATCATCAGCATTTATCCAAATTGGCGAATCATCTTCCTCCGAAGCCATGACTGCAACTTTTCCAGAACTTCGAAGAGAGGACAAGATGATTTCGTTCTGCAGAAGAAGATTATGATCAATGAGAAATATTTTCATTTTTTTATGGAAAATGGCATGGCACATTTAAAGATTTTAATGCAAATGGAGTCGAGCAAAAAATTCACAATAATCACTCATTTTAGAGATTCAATTATTCCATGGTGTATGACCAACTTATAAATAATTAACAAAATTTATGCATTCTTCTACCTGTGTTATGATTATAAAGAGTTTCACTGTTGTTGACTTAAGTTAGATAAGCTTATTAAAGGACGTGGCATTAGAGTGCGAGCTTGGCAATAACAGAATCAGAGCTGCAAAACAGAATTGCAGCAGCACATTTTGTATACTAAGTCACTTAGATCAATTTGTTAGATACTCTAGATTAATGCATAGAGAAATATACATAGAGCAATGTAATAAGTTTCTAGTACTGAGATTTATAGTGAAATTCTCTCTTTGTTTCTCATTTTCTTGCTATTTCTCTCATTTTCTGATATTTTTCTCCTTTTTTTTTTTGCACACCAACCCTTAAATGGTATCCCTTTGAACTTGAACCCATGGCCTTTTGCATCCACGGCAAGAGTTAAGCCAATTGAGCTATTCTGTGGGGATTCATTTTCTAAGTTACAAAACACATTTATAGGAAATATACACACTTAAATAATACATATAATATTTTCAATTCAAATCGCACATCAAAAGTGAAATAAAAAACCGCATAAAAAGTGGGAGACTTTAGACATAGCTTCTCTTAATCATACTCACATTGTCCTGATACCCAAAGTGAAAAAGCCGGTAAAAGTGGGAGACTTTAGACCCATTAGCTTTTGTAATGTGATCTACAGGATAGTTTTGAAAGCTATAGCAAATAGGCTTAAACTAATCCTCCATAAGATTTTTTCCCCAACACAAAGTGCATTCGTCCCGGGTAGACTCATCACTGATAATATAAATGTGGGGTATGAAGCATTGCATAAAATCAGAATGAGTAAGGGAAAGAGACATGGACTGGTGGCTTTAAAGTTAGATATAAGCAAAGCATATGATAGAGTGGAGTGGCCTTCTTAAGACAAACTATGCATCAGATGGGTTTCTCTCAAAACTGGGTAGAACTAGCCATGAACTGCATTACTACTACTTCCTTTTCTATTATTATCAACGGAGAAGCAAAGGGCCATATTGTTCCAAAGAGAGGACTGAGACAAGGATGCCCGTTATCGCCATATTTGTTCATTATTTGCGCGGAGGCTTTTTCCAACTTGTTTCTTCCAAGCAAACAACAGAAAAGGATACACGGTCTAAGCTTTGGGAAGAACATCAAAATCTCTCACCTGCTTTTTGCGGATGACAGCCTTATTTTTACAAGAGCATCAATTGAGGAATGCAAAATTCTAAAGTCTATATTGGATAGCTATGCAGAAGCTTCGGGACAGGTTTTAATTACGAAAAATCATCACTGTTCTTTAGCAGCTGCACATGAGGCAGCCTTAAGGAAGTAATCAAGAACATGTTTCAACTAAAGGTAGTGTCAAAACATGAGAAATATCTTGGATTACCATCCATGGTTGGGAGAAAGAGAAAGAGAAAGAGTTTCTTTATTGAGGTGAAACTGAGAGTTTTGGATAAAATCTCTAATTGGCAGCATAAGTTTTTCTCAAGTGGTGGCAAGGAGATTCTTATCAAGGCTATAGCACAAGCAGTACCAACATTTGCAATGAGTGTCTTCAAAATACCTGTAGGGATCTGCGAAGATATTCAGAAGGCTGTTGCGAAGTTTTGGTGGGGATCAAATAAGGAAAAAAGAGGTATCCATTGGACAAGGTGGGAGAATTTGTGTCAAGCTAAGAGTAGGGGTGGACTTGGTTTTAGGGAACCATCTCCTTTTAATCAGGCTCTAGTTGCTAAGCAGGGTTGGAGAGTGATGCAAAGCCCAGAATCGTTAGTTGCTAGAATCCTGAAGGCAAGATTTTTCAAGCACACTGATTTTATGAATGCAAAAATCGGCTCAAATCCCTCATTTGTCTGGAGGAGCATTGTGTGGGGCAGACAAATTCTGGAAAAAGGTGGCAGATGGAGGATTGGAAATGGTAGTCGAGTAGAGGTAATGAAAGATAACTGGATTCCGAGACCCTCAACATTCAAACCAATTTTAAAACCAGATTTGCCAGAGAAAACTACAGTAGCAGAGCTTATAGAAGCAGAGAACAAATGGAATGCAATGCTTATAACAGAGAAGTTCAAAAACATAGATGCAGAAGCAATTTTGGAGATCCCTCTCCCTGAGCAACCGAAACCAGACCAGCTCATCTGGCACTATGACAGGAAGGGTTTATACTCAGTGAAGAGTGGCTACCAGCTAGCTAGCATGATGGCACATCCTGACAACTTCACTGAATCAGTAGAAACAAGCAATCACTAGAAGATTATTTGGACTCTGGATATCCCAGAGAAAATAAAAAATATTCTTATGGAGGGCTGCCAGAAACTTATTACCCACTGCAGCAAACCTGTGTAGAAGAAAGATTATGCACGACCTTGTGTGTAGAACTTGCAAAGCTGGTATTAAAAGCATTTCTCATGTGCTCACTTCCTGTAAGCCAGCCAAAAAAATCTGGAAAAACAGTCCTTTTCTTCAAAACATTCAGGAAGCTATTTGTGATGACTTTCTTTCTATGCTAGAGAGGTTATCCATGAAGTTGAGCATTGCACTTCTGGAAGTAGTGGTGGCAATTTTTCTGGGTAATTTGGCAGTGAAGGAATAAGAGAATTTTTGAAGGAAGAATGGAAGATTCAGTGGGGGCAGTAGCGAGGGCCGAGGCTTTGATTGACTCTTTTAGAAGAACCAGGAGTTTGGATACAAGCAGTAACAGGCGAGATGAACCAGAAAGGGCAAAGATATGGAATCTACGCCGATGGAATGGTATAAGATAAACGTGGATGCGGCAACTAATAGAGAGGAAAATTTGGCTGGGTTGGGTGTAGTTATAAGATACTGGAATGGCAATATATTAACAGCGGCCATCAAAACTGTAAGTTTTCATGGGGATGTGGTTTTTGCCGAAGCAGAAGTTGTATTATGCGGCTTTCAAGTAGCAGTCAAAGAGAGATTCAATCCAATTATTGTGGAATCAGATGCAAAGGAAGTTGTCAATCTGATAAACAACAGGAATAGTAACATTACAGAGGTGGAATGGGTTATTTCAGAGATTAAAGAAGTTAGTAATTTATTCCTAGATTTTAGATGCATCTACATATCTAGGAATTGTAATGAATTGGCACATGCTTTGGCTAAGCTAGCATTGGAAAAATTGATATTGTTGTATGGCGGGATATATTACCTGCAGACATTATGTACCTCTTGCAAATGAGTGATTAATGATAAGTATTTAAAAAAAAAAAAAAAAAAAAAAAAAAAAAAAAAACATAAAAAGCATTTAAACCAAACAAATTTAACACCTTAACAGGACATCAAACTTACAGACACTATATCAAGCGGCTTAGCTACATCCCTGCCGGACCCACCAGAAGCAGCAGCTGAGCCACTCGTATGCTTAACAAGGCTGGAGTTGAAAGGCGAAGACACTAGAGCTGCAATTCTCTTGCAAGCATACTGAAGATGGTTAAGCAAGATAAACAAATCATCTCCCACATTGAGTCGTCCCTTCCCCACATAATCCATTAAAGTTGTAAGCCCATTTGTATCATCATAAATAACAATCGAAGAATCAGCCTTCTGTGAACGAATTGGACCATACCCAGAAAGTGAAGAGGTCATTTTTCTACTGAAAGTATTGGTTCTTTGAAGAAATTGTTTGTTGTTATTATTTGGTGGGAAATGGTTGAATTTTGGCTGAAAATTTGGAGTTGGATGTAAAGGTATGATGGTTGATTGCATATTATATGTGTTATATCGGGTTACAATTTAGATGTATCGTTGATAAGTGTGAACTGGTTGTAAAAAGTTCATCGTCTTTTGATACTCGAGGAATGGATAAATCATAAATGGAACAAAAATTAGAGTACCTTATATATATAAAAAGTTCATTTGAGGAAAAGAAACCTAAATAAAACAAACTTAATTTCTAAATAAAACAAACTTAATTAAAACACATGTAACACCCAGCGGTCCCCGACTCACTCATGAATTTTTTCATTCATGAATTTATGAGACATATTTTAAGGCTTAATTAATATTATTAATATGTTTATTATTTGTGTGAATTATTGCGATATCACGTGTAATATTTTCCAGTTTTGCAATGCAATTAGATTTTATTAAGGTAGATGCTATTTTTAGTTTTTTGGCCCTAATTTGAGCTAATGACGTATGATTTTGGTGATCCTTATATCGTCATAAATCTTATATCGAGACCTACAACCGTCATATTGAACTTATTTCTATGTGTTGATCAGAACAAGGTCAAAAATACATATTTTTACCTGATAAATAGTGAAATTCGGGAATTGTTTAGAATGTGAGACATGTGATTAATTTATAATATTAATTTAATTATAAAAAATCTCTCCTTGATATAAAAACCTCACTATTCATTATCTCTTTCACTCCACTCAGGTTTTCTTCATTTATCAAAGTGTTAGAGGCGCACGAGGAAATCGCCGATGCGCATCATACTGGTCGAGGCGAGGCGACTCCAGCGAGGCGACGTGAGGCGCGAGGCGCGCGCATCATGGTTTTATGATTTTTTTTGTCAGTTTTTTTACTCATTTTTTTTTATCCAAATCTGTTTCTTTCTTCATCTTTTTTTTTTTTGTTTTTCCATTTTTTTTATTTACGATTCTTTTTTTTTATATTTGTATTTATTTTTTCTTTATAATTCTGTTTTTATTCTTTTTTATCTTTTCAGTTATGTTTCTTTCTTCATTTTTTTATTTACAATTTTTTTATTTTATTTTTTATATTTGTATTTCTTTTTTCTTTTACATTCTTTTTTTTTTTTTAGCTCTGTTTCTTTCTTCATCTTTTTTCTTTATTTTTTCCATTTTCTTTATTTACGATTCTTTTTTGCAGTTATGTTTTTTCAGTAGACGTTTTTTTAATGCTCGTTGTTTTTCATTTCTTGAACTTGAACTATGCATATTTTCAATTATGCTTGTTTTTATTATTTTCTTGTATTTGAAGTTTTAAACTGTGCATATTTTGTCAAATACTATGAATTAGATAAGTAGAAGTAATATAAAAATAGATATATGTCAAAATATTATTATCTATTTATTATTATTATTATTTTTATATTTACAAGTTAATGAAGCAAATATTACAAATTTAAAATTATTATTAATAAAAGTGCGCCTCGTGTCTGCGAGGCGTGCGCCTCGTGCCCCTCGCCTCGCTCCTCACTTTTCTGGCTCTAATCGCCTCGGTGCGCCTCTCACCTTTAACAATCTTGTGTGGATGACACGATAGTGGCGTAGCATTCTTGTTTTGATGTTGACTTCCATTAATGATGCTAGGGATTCATGTAGTAATTATATTGCTTGAGTTGTTATAGGTGCAAATGTGACGAAAGTAAGCTTTCAATTGTCAAGGAATTTCAAATTCTAAAATGGATTATAATGTGACCGAGGTTATGGTTGTAATGTTGGGATTTGTATGCCCGACAAGCAAATATGTTTCGAAACATGATTGATTAATAAATTTGTGATTCTATTTTATTCCATGTATGCATTTTGATTTGCTTTATATAATTCATGAAATTTCCGTGATTATTTATGTAGCTTTAAATTAAACATATATGTGTATGTAAAATGTTACATGCATATATGCATGGATAAAGTTTAAAGAGTAATAATCAAAATTTGTCCATGACTATGATTTGAAGTCGAGAATCTTCAATCTAAAGTCATAAATACAGTTCATTCCATTATGAATGGTATAGTTCTATCCAGACTATATTATGTAGAGACATAAAAATGAATGTATTTTATATAATAAGATTATATTGGACAAGACCCGATAAAATTGTAAAGTTCTAATAATTCCGTTAAATATGGAACGTCAATTTTATCATAATGATGGTCATATATGTGATGATCTTAAATCATTATATTTAGCAGACTCCTATATCATATTAATCCATTCCTTAATTTACTCGGTATGGTTTTGTATTTATTACATTTCGTAAACCTTGTATTTTGGGAATGAGTTGAATGAATAGCTGGGAATGCTAACCTGATATAATGAAATCCGTTTCATAAGATTCCCTTGTTTGTTAGTTCAGAACCTGAACGATTAGCGCGCAAATTCATAAAAGTTATGAATTAATTGTTCACTTGAGAATTAATGGAAGTCAAGGATAAAGATGTAATTGGAGAGGTTAACGGATATTTTATACCTAGCTCCTTTACGAATCTATTATGGAGGATCATTGCATAGGTAATGACTATATCAATGGACGAATACTTTGAGTAATTAATTCTATAATTCTGAGAGTGCAATTCTGGGTATTTAGTGGAGTTACTCCAGAATTAATAATTTCGTTTGATTAATAAAGAGTTTATAATTAATCGACGGAATTATTGGAGCTTAGAATTATAGGTCCATCGGTCCCCTCGTCGTCTTCTATCACTGTTCGAACGATTATAATTGCGAAGAAAATAGTTGAGAATTATTTAAAATAATTATGAACTATTTTACACTCTAGTTATTCCATATAGCTCTTG
>SKCR01022184.1:0-14717 GCA_019454045.1 Zanthoxylum bungeanum
AAAATAACATCATTGTGATTCGTTAGTGATATAAAGTTAAATTTAATTAGGGGGGCAACGGACCCTACCTCATTTGGATTATTATTCGAGTGCAAATGGAACCTTACTAGGAACATATAATCATGCAACATATATGTATATATATATATATATATATATATATATATATATATATATACACACACATTATTGGTCAGTACGTCATGATGGAAGTGGAGAATAATTAAAGCTTTTGCTTTCTGTACTTTCTATTCTCAAATTCTACTTAAAAATCACTACATCATTAAAAACACAGAGTTAGTGTGGCTGCTCTTTTAACGAATCAGGGGCAAATTTTGGTTCCTGGAACTGTTCCTGGAGAGTGTACAAACCTGAAGGAATTATCTCATAGTAGTCTTTGACACAAACCTGGATGTTGTAGTTGCTTCAGATACATCGTCAGTTTGAATAATAAAGGAGAACTTAATTTTGAATCATTGGATTTGAGTAAGCGAGGGAAATGTTAACGAGTGTCATAAGAGCACTCGTTAAGAATCCATTTAAGGAAAATTTTGATGGGAAAAAGAAAAAAATCATTAATGATTTGACAGTTTTTTCATTCCCCATAAAAATGATGTTAAAATTTTCCTTAAATGGATTGTTAACGAGTGCCTTAAATGCAGTCGTTAGCATAACTCTAAAGAAAAAGCTAATAACTTAATCAATAATCAGTCTGTTGAGAGAAATTTATGTTTACTTGAATTCTTTTATCAAAAAAAAAAAGGAATTCAAATTATCGTAGGCATACTCAAGAGATTTCAGGTTATTAAGAAAAATTAATTCGTGATCAGAAAAAGTCTTTGAAGTCCCTCTTTCTGATTTGTAACGATGCTTTTTGATTTCAATAATATACCTTGCAAGAGCAAAATCATTTATAAAAAAATAACACCTAAATTTATCCAACATTTACACAAAACTAATTTTCAATTACTATCTTAAGTGCGCTTTTACTATTATGCATGAAAAAATTTAAATATTAAATAAATCCAAGTCCCTACAAAAAGTGAAAATGATAAAAACATCCTATTGTTTTTATGAATATATTATTCCCCTTATATTTTAAAATTCATTGAAAAATATCCTGAATAGTTGACTCTCAATTCTTATCTCCATTCATCTATAAAAATTTACCCGAGTAAAATAGAGAAATAGTAAAATAGATTAAAAAACATTACAAGAAATATTTTTTAAATAAAGGGGAGTTTGATTGTTTTTGAAATATGAGGAGAAATGTGATATATTTATTAAAAGAAAATTATCATTTTCCACATTTAAGTTCACTTTATCGATAAATTATTTTTTTTAAAAAAAAATTATATGTGATTTTATAATTGTTCACTTTTTTTTATTTTTATCAAATAATTTATTTTGTGAAAATGTAAATAAAATTAAAAAAAAAAAAAAACTATTTCAAAATTTTTAGTAAAACGAACTTAGGCCAAGTGAAAAAACAAATGATAATTTCCCTTATTAAAAACAACATAGTTTTTTTTTTTTCCATTTTCTCCAATATAAATGAGAGGAAATATATAATATAACAGAAATACTATGTCGTTCGCACAACAATCCAATAATTCATACCACGTATGTTAAAATATTAAAAAATAACTAAAAATATTTATTAAACTATACATATCATTTATTAATTTATTAATGATATCACGTCACTCATACTTCTGTTGCACGAAATAATTACTCCAGTCTCCATAAATCACCACAAACATAGCCACCTTTTACTTTAAATTTTACTATAAAATACCCTTAAAACTCATCTTCTGATCTCTCAAAACAATTCTCATTTCTCTCTTTCTTCTTCTTCTTCTTTCCTTCAATTTCAAAAATTCTCTCTCTTTCAAAAATTTTCTCAAGAAAGCAAAAGAAAAAATAATGGAGACACCAAGACAGCCATCACATGTTTTAACACAAAATGTAACACAAATACACCCACCGTGGCACTCTCCAGTGCCATATTTGTTCGGAGGCTTAGCTGCCATGTTAGGTTTGATAGCTTTTGCTCTCTTGATTCTTGCATGTTCCTACTGGAAGCTCTCAGGCTACTTCGACGGCGGCGATGATAATGGGGCTGCTGCTGCTGCTGGAGACCGAGATTTGGAGGCTGGTGAGGGCAAAAATATTGATGAACCCTCTCAGGTTTTTGAAGATAAATTTTTGGTGATTATGGCTGGTGAATTAAAGCCAACTTTTTTGGCCACGCCAATATGGTCTAGTAGGTCGTCTTCTTTAGGTGATGATAGTAACAAGAGCTGCTCTTGCAGTGACAAAATTGATAAATTGGAAGTAGTGAAGCAGCCTGGTAATGATGAATCCCCAGATCAGACCCATTAGATTTCTCAGCACCGGACGCCGTGAGTTTTAGATGAAATTAGACGAGTTTTTAAAATATGTGACTATTGAAATGTATATTAATTCTTTTTAAATTTAGGGTCGTTTAATTTTGATTTAAATTTGAAGTGTCATTACAGGTTTTGTTGTGGTGTGGACTTCTGCAGCAGAATTTTTTTTTTCAAATTTTGGTTTCCTTGGGTTCGGGAAATTTAAATTTGTTGAGCATGAATGGAAGAATTAGCTGTTTTGCAAAATCTTTTATAAAGCAAAAAATCCAGGTTTATGGAATTTATGAGGCAGGTTTTGGAAAAGAATTAGGATTTGAATTTGTGCTAAGAATGAGATTTTTATATGGCCTATATTAAATAAATTTAGAAAATAATCCAGTATTATATATAAATTCAGCTTTATAAATTTCTGGAAAAATTCAAAAACCAGATATGAATTAATAATTCTAAGATACTCATTAAGGTTAAAGGAAGGGCTACTTGTAAGCTAATTAAGAAAATAGGATTTAGAAGGAGGGCATAAAGCAGACGTGAAGCAGTGACACATTGAGACTTGGCTTTTTCTTTTTCTTTTTCTTTTTTTGGAATTTTTTTTTTTTTTTTATCTCTATAGCATCATCATCATCCGCGTCAGGGGATCGTGAGCTGAAGCTGACATGCAAGTAAAGTAAAATTGAGAATAATTGTTAGTTCATGAGATTTTGTCTACCATATAACAGTATAATGGTAATTAGGAGGCTTAACCTACCATAAATCTCAACAATAAAATAAAACAATGAAACACGTATTTAACGTGGTAAAACCTTCAATGTGAGGGAAACATCCACGAGTAAAAGTAGAATGATTTCACTATAGTAGAAAGGATTTTACAACCTCTCACTAAACACAACAAGTGGACAATGTCACATTCTCTTAGAATATGAGAATTACAACTCTCTCTCAAACTCTAAAGAATAAACAATATTTTTCTCTTTTAGAATATAGATGATTTGGTTGAGAATTGAATAAAGAAAATAATGAAATGAAATTGCTATTTATAGGTATGAGATTCACTGTGCAAATAGTGAATTCTAATTTTTTATTATTTTATTTTTATGCATATGTGACCCACCCACATATTTATTTTTTTCTTTTGATGGATGTCAAATCTCTTTGACTTTAACAATTCTCCCACTTGCAAACTTGATTGAGAACCAATCAGTTTCCACACCAACAGTTCTACTTTGTCGTCTTCAAGCTACTTACGTTTCTGCTAAGCCAAAAGAGGATCCACACCATACAAACTTGTCTGTATTGATAGGCTTGGTCATTATGTCTGTAAGGTTCTCATTGGTATGTACCTTCAACAAGCCCACACTGCCTTCTTCCTTCACGAATAAAGTGGTATTATACCCCCTATATGTTTTGTTCTTGAATGAAATGTTGAATTCTTTGCAATATACAAAGCACTCTGACTGTCACAAAACGAATGAATCTTCTCTTGTTTGTGCCCGAGCTCCTCTAATAATCTTTGAAACCAAATAGTTTCATTGCAAGCTTGTGTAGCTGTCATGTACTCAACTTCTGTTGTAGACAAACCCATAACACTATGTAACTTGGATACACAGCTCAATGTTCTTCCTGCAAGTACAAACATATAACTTATAGTGAATTTTCTTTTGTCAATATCTCTTGCAAAATCTGAATCCATGTAGCCCATGACAACTAATTCTGATCCCTCATAATATAATACAGCATCTGAGGTTCTTTTGATATAGCTAAGGATCCTCTTAACAGTATTCCAATGCTCTCTACCAGGATTCACCACAAAATGACTAACTATTCTCACTGCTTGTGCAATTAAGCTTTCCACTGTCGATGCATACGGTACTCAAGACATCTCATTCCTCTCAGCTTCAGTGCTAGGACACATAAATGATGATAACTTGATATTAACATGAAACGCGGTAGAAATTGGCTTACAATTTTCCATATCGAATGGCCGTAAGATTTTCTTCAAGTAATTTTTCTGAGAAAACCAAATCTTCATGTTATTTTTGTCTCGGTGTATTTGCATCCTTAGAATCTTATTTGCTAGTCTCATATCCTTCATGTCAAACTTCCTAGCTAATTGTGCCTTTAATTATTGGACTCGATCTTTGTTAGGGCATGCTACTAACATGTCGTCCATATACAATAAAAAAATAATAAAGTCATTCTTTCCAAACCTTTTGTAATATGTACAATAGTCTGAACTGAGTCTGTTGTATCCAAGGCAAATAATGAAGGAATCAAATCTCTTATACCAACATCTCGACGCCTGTTTGAGACTATGTAGAGATTTGGTCAACCTACAAACCAAGTTCTCTTTGCCTATTTCAGCAAAACCTTTTGGCTGGAGCATATAAATTTCTTCTTCAAGTTCTCCATGAAGAAATACAGTTTTTACATCCAACTGTTCCATATGTAGGTCAAAAATAGCACATATAGTCAGGACTGCTCTGATTGTTGTAAGTCGAACCACTGGCAAAAATATCTCATTGAAATCAATTCATTCTTTATGAGCATATCATTTTACCACCAACCGTGCACAATACCGCTCCATTTGATCATTGTTATCTCACTTGATCTTGTAGACTCATTTATTACCAATGGCTTTTCTTCCACCTGGTAATGGTACTAGATCTCATGTATTGTTTCTGTGCAAAGCTTCTATTTCTTCTTGCATTATTGTCATCCACAAAGATGCATTTACGTCATTTGTAGCTTCATAGAAAGTTGATGGCTCTTCATCCTCTATTAGAAGACAATATGTGATGTTACTCTCTGTATCATACTCTGAGTGTCAACCTGGAGGTCTTCTATCTCGAGTTGATCGAAGAACTTCTAAAGCTTCAAACTCGATTGGTTCTGGTACCTCGTGCTCTGGTGCTGCTTCAGAATAATCTGAATTTTCTTGCTCTGAATTATTTTCCACCAGTACTGTTGTAGTATATGTACTTTCTTTTGAAGTGCTATCATTTCCTTCCTTCTGCAATTGATTTTTTACAAATATCATATATCCGCTGATGATGATCTTGTGAGTAGTGGAATCCCACAAACGATACATCTTTACTTTATCAACATAACGCAATAAAATATATTTTCTAGATTTTAGATCTAGTTTTGTTCTTTCTTGAGCATTGTACATCACGTATACATGACAACCAAAAATATGAAGATATGAGTAATCAGTTGGCTTTCCGCTCCACATCTCCATCGGTGTCTTCAAATCATTTACTGTTGATAGAGATCTATTTACAATATAGCATGCTATATGAACTGCTTCTTTCCAAAAGTACATTAGTAACAATCTATTCATCTTCTGAGCATAGCTCTTACTCTTTCCAACAACAATCTATTCATCCTTTCTGCCACACCATTTTGTTGAGAAGTGTATGGTGTAGTAGTTTGCTTTTGATGCATTCTTTCTGACAATATGCATCAAAATCCTTGCTACAATACTCCCTTACATTATCTGTCCTTAAACACTTGATTCTATTTCCAATTTCTACTTCAATTTGTGCTTAGAAATTTTTGAAAACTGACATCACATTTGACTTATTTTTGATCAGATACACCCAACATCTTCTAGAAAAGTCATCAATAAATGATACAAAATATTTTACTTTCCCCGGAGATTGAACTGATGCTTCCCAAATATCAGAGTGAATCAACTCTAAAATGATCTTACTTCGAGCACTTGACTTGCTGAATTTTAATCTGTTTTGCTTACTTGTAACACAATGCTCACAAAACGGTAGATCCTAACCGCTTTCATGCCTGGGAGTAGCTTTTGATTGACGAGAATCATCATTCTTTGTTCTGACATGTGGCATAGTTTCTGATGCCATAACATGGAAGCTTCCTCTCCATAATCCAGTGAAGTCATTGTTGCAGTTGCTTCCTGAATTCAGTCTCCCAATAGCATATACAAGTTTGCTAAGATCTTTTCAGCTTTCAAGACTGTAAGTAATATTTTTACCATATTTAATACCATGTCTTGTATCTGAGATCATCTAATTGTCCAACTGACATATGATTTTTCTTCATTCCCAAATCTCTTTTGCGACGCTGGATAACACAAAATCGGATAAGGCTAGATACAAGTTATCCATAGCGTTGTCATTCATATCTTTCCATTTTTCATCAGTCATTCCATTTGGTCTCTCTCCAATTGCCGCCAAGAAATTATCTTTTCACAAGATTATTTTTATTTTAAGTTTCCATACGGAAAAGTTGCTCCCGTTGAACTTCACAATTTCGAACTTTCCTGCTATGTTTCTGATAACGATCAGCTTCTCACTTGAACCGATTTTTACTATTTCACCATGAATAGTATCATACAAAATACTGTATATATGAATAGTATCATATACATGAATAGTATCATATATGTGAATAGTACCGTATACGTGAATAATATTATATTGTATATGTGAACAGTCTCTGTGAATAATCTCCATGAACAGTAACCCTGAACCTGAAGCTCTGATACCACTGTTAGATGATCGTGGGCGGAAGCTGGCAGGCAAGTAAAATGAAATTGAGAATAATTTTTAGTTCAAGATGTTTTGTCTACCATATAATAGTACAATAGTAATTAAGAGGCTTTGTCTACCATAAATCTTAACAATAAAATAAAACAATGAGACATAGATTTAACGTGGTAAAACCATTAATGTGAGGGAAACATCCACGGCAAAAGTATAAGGATTTCATTATAGTAGAAAGAATTTTACAACATCTCTCTAAACACAAAGAGTGAACAATCTCACACTCTCTTAGAATATGAGAATTACAACTCTCTCTCAAACTCTTCAGAAGAAACAATATTTTTCTCTCTTAGAATACAGATGATTTGGTTGAAAATGGAATAAAGAAAATAATGAAATGAAGCTTCTATTTATAAGCATGAGATTCACTGTGTAAATATTGCATTCTAATTTTTTTATGCATATGAGATCTACTCACATATTTAATTTTTTTTCTTTCCTTCTGTGGATGTCATATCTCTTTGACTTTAACAATTTGCAACTGTACTAAATTAATTTCATGGAATTCTTCTGTCAAATCTCTTTGACTTTAACAATTTGCAAATGTACTAAATTAATTTCATGGCATTCTTTTGTGGTCTAACCTTAAAAGACAAAAATCTAAATTCTAATAATAAAAGAAATCTTCTAGAGTTAAATAATTTAAACAATTAATATATTTCACACGTGTCCATGTTATGAAGTCATATATTCCATCTTTCAATGATGAACATACACACAATTCCACATCCATAAAAAAAATGACTCTGTCAATCAAAATTTTAGATTTTTTTTTTTTTAAATATAGACACAGATTAATATTTATGTTAGATCGTATAAATATCAACATAAATTGAAACGCCGTTGTTTTTGTTATGAGTCTAGAGTTTTGTGTATGTGTATCATTGTTGTCTATTTTTTAAAAAGATATATATATATTTTTTTAGTTTAAGACAGTCTTCTAGAGGTGGGATAATTAAGGGGTTTTGTTCGTGTTTACAAAAGCTGCTATGGAAAATATAGAATGATGTTTTGTTTTATCTAGTATTATTTAAACTAGTTATTCTTAATTTCCAATGTATGTACTATTTTGTGCTACGGCCGTTTGTTAAATTAAGTGTTGAGGTAATTAAATCAATTATCAGGAAAGTGAACTTTTATTTTCTTATTTGGGATATTGTTATTTTTGTTGGGGTTTTGGGCGGTATGTTCGGATTACGCAGCGGAATGCGGGAAAATCAAATTTTCCGATTTCTTTATTTTTTCTTGGGTAATTAAAATAAACTTATTTATTTTAATTAATCAATACTCAAAAATAAAAATTTTAACCCAAAAATCAGAATTCAGTAAATTACTGTGCAACCCCAAAACTTTCCATTTTAATCATTTTAGTCATTTTAGGTGATTTCCAATTACAACTAAAATGATTTGTATATCACATATACATAAAAACATAATTCTGAAAAAATTTCCAGATTTTTCTTAATTACCGGAAAGCCCCAAATATTTTATATTTTGATCATTTTGCAACTAAATTGTCAAATACAAGTTTAGGTGATTTCCGATCACTACCAAAATGATTTTTACATCTCATATACATGAAAATATAACCCAGAAAATTTTTCCACAATTTTAAGTAATTGCCATGAGCTCCCAATAGTTGTCATTTTGATCATTTTGGTCTTAATTTGTCAAATATAAGACTAGGTGATTTCCAATCACTACCAAAATAATTTATACATCTAATATGTATCAAATACAACATATATAGGAAAACCCCAATTTGGTTAATTAGGTTAGAAATCCCAATTTTTCAATTAATCAAATTAACCAAAATTAACACAATCCAACACTTTAACCAAATCTCTACAACACCAAACAAGTCTCACCACTTTGAAACAACTCAAGAACAATTATAGGTCATCATTGAGTGGCCTAACAACTCTAGAATGGCAACCAATTCATCCAATGACCAAGCTTCCAAACTTCATAACACAAACAAAAGAGAGTAGAGAAACAAGTGAATAACATATGTTGTAGCCAAGAACAAAAGAAAAATTTCTCCTTCTAAAGAAAAGTTGAAATTACTTACTAATTTGTAAGTTTTCTTCACTTCTTTCTTGGTTTATTCTCTTTTCCTCTCAAGTCTCTTATTTCTTTTGTTTTTTTGAAAGCTTAGAATTCATAAGCAAATGAAAAATGAAACCTTTATATACTAGGGTTACTTGACCGAAAATATCAATAAAAAAAATAATTTTGTATTTTTTAACAATTAAAAAGAAGCAAAATTCAAATTGTCTACTTCTTTTTAAAATAAGTTTACAAGTGTAACCAATTACAATTAGCCAAGTCCAACCATAATCATAATAAAGATAATTTATATTTAATTATTCTAATTATTTAACAATTAAATAATTAGATAATTACTTAATAGAAATATCTAAATATATGTATCATATTTACTTTAAATATTTCATAATACATATATTTGTAACATGTGTCAAATAATTTATTTGACAATTACTTAATGTGTATTTAATAAAATCATAATAAAATCATGTATTAAATACAAATACACATTAACTAAGAAATGGCCGGAAAAACCCTTAAGCATGTATCTTTTCGTTTAACTGTTAAACGACTTATAAATAATCAATATTATTTATAAATGTTGTCCTAGTGCTCTACGAGTATATTTCATTAGTGAGACTCTCTAGGTTCAGACATATCTGTCACGGAATCCAATTTTGTGTTAATAATCTACCCACCCGTAAATTATGACGACCACAGATAAATTCGTTGAACCATACAGGTCGAGGTCAACACATACGTATAATCCCTCCGTCACAAGTACTCGGATTATCCCAGAGATATAGATATAAAAGTCAAATCTCTATAAATATAATCATGTTGACGTATCTATTAGCAATCTCTTAAATAACATTTAGAACTTACTTCTACAGTGTACCATGGGTCCATGGATTTAACAGATTGTTAATTCCATATTGAATACATATGATATGTACACATAACAGACAGATTATATCTTGATACACACAGGATATCCTAATGATTAGTTCCCGCCCAACGAATAGGCGGAGGTCTGATATAAATAGATCGGTGACGTGACTGCCATCAAAGTGTGGAGGATACCTCATACATCCACGGTGGTATCTCAAGTCAAATGATCACCAAGCTACTCAACCCAAGAAGATTCTTATTGATGTTGGTGTACCATCTATTAGGAAATCTTCGGCGAGTCATTAGGTTTTTATCAAATAAACACATACACGTCTATACGAGTCTCCCGAGACTCATGGTTCATTAGGATAAACCATCAGACCAAATTCTGATATACGACGTGTACTGATTGTGGGAACACAGAAACTGGGCGACGCATGCTGTTCTAAGCTC
Organism: Zanthoxylum bungeanum; assembly: GCA_019454045.1. NCBI lineage: Eukaryota > Viridiplantae > Streptophyta > Magnoliopsida > Sapindales > Rutaceae > Zanthoxylum > Zanthoxylum bungeanum. The sequence continues at coordinate 10,361 of SKCR01022184.1, forward strand.
GCGGCCTAGTTGGGAGTACGGAGTAGCCCGCGGGGGACTAAACCGGAGAGTAATGGAGTCGCCACCCGGTGTGAATCGGGAAAATGAGATTTAAGGCCGCACTCACCCCTCGCAAGGGAAGACCTCAAAACGTTGGGTTCGGAATGGTCTCTTACTTATGTCACTTGTAATAAAAGGATTTATATAATAATTCAATCAAGCTTAAGTAACATTTATTTTCAAGAGTATCATGCTTCTAAATTCACACATGCATAAAATAAAATTTACACCTAAATTCACATATGTCTCACATATAAGATTCCATGCTTGAAAATGCATCAAAGTAACAACGAACATACAACTTCATTAGCATATCATGTTTACGAAAACACAAGCATACTAACCATACAAGCATACATGTGAGCACTTTTCCAAGTGATACGTGGAATTGTATCCCAAGTACAGACCGTACTACCGTCCATTCGGAATCGGCTACGGAATTTATGTCTGGGTTTCCATCCGATATACCACAAGAAATAATACTCAAAAGTCATCATGTCATAGGTATATGCATCGTAATACGTTAAACCAAGACTAAGGTAAATGACGCAACCAATGGAATAAACATGCTTTTCATTACAATGTGCACGAAGATAAGAATGACTAAATGGGGTTTCATAAGAAAAATTACTCTAGAAACAATTATACATGGCTGTAGACAACAGAACCTGGGCAACGCCGTTTCTAGGCTCGCGGCACTAGTTGGGAAGTACAAAATAACATGGAGTCGCCACCCGGTGTGAACCGGGACAAAGATTTAAGGCCGCACTCACCCCTCGCAAGGGAAGACCTCAAACCGTTGGGTTCGGAATGGTCCCTTACTTATGTAACTTGTGATGATATGATTTGTGCAATTAATCAACCGAGTCTACTCAATAATCATGCTCAAGGGTACTTAGATCTAACATGCTTTCATCCAAATAATTCCACTCAATGTAACACAACAAGCATATTGAACCATTAAATCAACATGTATAAATCATTACCCAAACGCATCATAAACTAAGAACATGCATAATGAACAACCTTAACATGCTTTAACAAATAAATAACAAACTAAATTAAACCATGCTTTAAATAATAAACAAATAACCTAAAGACTATAACATGCTCAAATACAAATTTGGATGAGACGAGATATGTGTATCTTAAGTGGTACGTGGCATTGTATCCCGAGTGCAGACCATACTACCGTCCATTCGGAATCGGCTATGGAATTTACGTCCGGGTTTCCATCCGATATACCACAAAAGGGGAACACATATCCCGCTCATCCAACAATCACATCATGCCTCAAACGACTCTCATGCAATTATATATCAAAATAAATAAACAAGAATAAAGAAGATAAGTAAAAGGGGTGCCCTCAGGTCTAACCTCTTTTGTCGTCTCGAGAAAGGGCGTTACACGTCCGTTGGAAGGATGGTTGATCCGATACTTTTCCGATTTGTTAACTCAACGTCTTTCCTCGCTATTTCACAGTTCGGGTTGCTGTTTTCACTCTGATTCGCTGCTGTTTTACTGTTGTTTTCTGGTCACTGTTTGTGGTGTATTGTTCACTGTTTGGGGACTGTTTTGGCAGGTTTTTTAGGGGAATTCTAGGCAGTTTTTTATGTGGTTTTGGGACAGTTTCTGGACTATTTTCAGGGTGAAATTTTGGTGGTCGGGGGACTATTTTAGGGACTGATTTGCAGTGTTTTTAGGTAGTTTACTGGGTAGGATTTGTTGACAAACTGTGAAGGTCAGTGTGCGTGGATATTCTGGGGGACGTGTAGCGTGAGTCTTTGTGCGTTTAGTGTGTCTAAGGGCGTGTAGGGCTGATGAACGTAAAGGGGCAGGTGTCGAAAGAAAATGATGGCGTGAAGGGCTATGCTTATGCGGCCATTTGGACTTTGTTAGGTTTAAGTGCTGTATGAAAAGGGGAGCTGGTGAGCGCGGCTTGGTGGCAGGTGCGTGAATTGCCAAGGGGGCTGTTGAAGTTGCTGGGCTGATTTGTCTTTGCCGAGTGAGTGGATTTGTTTGTGCCGTGAGAGAGCCAAGGTGCTGGCCGATAGAGGATCAAGTGGCGTATGGTTCTTTGAGTTGCTTTGTTTTGTGAGTGATGAGTGTGGTTATTTGGAGGAGGCTTGCTTTCTGTGAAGGCTTGTGGGGGGCCCGAGAGTTTTGGTTAGTTGAGTGAAGGTATTATTCCAGGCCGTGAGAGGTGAGTCGGTGGAGTGGTATCTGGTTCGTGAAGGGCGTGAGGGCCAGGGGCTGGCTTGTGCGTTTTTTGGTTCAGGGTTTGACGAGAGTTGTCAGGGTTTATTTTTTGCTCCGTGTGTCTTTTTAGAGGAGAGAAGAAGGCGTGTGGTGACTTTGTTATTTTTATTTCTTGGTCACTGCCGAGAGAGAGGAGGGAGGGCGTCTAGGGTTTCATTTGGCGTGAATGAACTGGAGGGGGTGCCAGGAGAGAGCCTAGGGTTGGGTTATGGTATTCTTTTATAGTGAGAGGGTAGGAGAATGGAGAGAGGTTGACTAGGGTTTATTGCCGTGGAGATTAGAGTGTGTAGAGGAGAGACTTAGGGTTTTTTTTATGTTATGTTTATATATTGAGGGAATTAGGGTTTGCATGGTTTAATTAGGAAATAATATCAATTAATTGGGTGTATTATTTTAGGTAAGAAATATGTAATTTGGGTGGGAATTTCTTAAATTAGGGGAGTGATTTAATTAAATTGTATTTTAGATTAATTTTAATTAGCTTTAATTTAATTTCACTTTAATTTGTTTTAATTAAATTTGGTTTAATTATTAGATTTAGTTTTAATTAAATTTCAATTTAGTTATTTAATTGGTTTTGATTTAATTTAATTAGCTTTAATTTGTGACATATATTTTAAATGTTTTAATTATTAATTTGTGAGATATATTAATGGGTTTGGTGTGTTTTAAAATAGAGGTCCAACAAGCGAACCCGAAGCGAAACAAGCGAGTTAAATCTGACAAAAATGCTAATTTCCAACTTTACCCTTCCGACGTCCGTTTCCCGCGGCTTTCACAATCAAAGAGGTAGTGTCTCCATACGAGACTCATCATCGGAACTTATATGCAAAAATGCAGTGCCTACAGTCGCCCCCACTTTGATGGGACTTGTGCAGTGTGTGACAATGACAATCCTATCAAAGTACGTGCAATGCATTTTCACTTACCTGGCTCGCCAGCTGTCACCTGACTTGCCATGTTGATTCGAACTGAGTTGATCTGGTGGTGAGGTGCTTCGACCCCTGAGGTTCATCCCTGCAAGATGCTGCGATCTCTAGGAATCACTACCGAACTAAACTGATATGATGGTGAGGCGCTTCGACCCCTGGGATTTGTTCCCGAACCATCTGTGGGCTTTGTTCCCGAGTTGTGTAGAGAGTGGGCTTTGTTCCCGAACTGAGTGTGATGGCGAGGTGCCTCAACCTCTGGGCTTTGTTCCCGAACCACATGTGGGCTTTGTTCCCAAACTGAATGTGATGGCGAGATGCCTCGACCTCTGGGCTTTGTTCCCGAACCATCTGTGGGTTTTGTTCCCGAACTGTGTAGAGAGTGGGCTTTGTTCCCTGGGCTTTGTTCCCGTTGTTTTGAATGTGATGGCGCGGTGCCTCGACCTCTGGGCTTTATTCCCGAACCACCGAATGTGAACTGTGATGATGATGCAGTGGGCCCTCGACCCTGGGACGCATCCCGGAACTGCAACCGACAATGGGGGCACCTCGACCCAATACCGCTAATAATAGGGACCTCGCCCTCAATATGATGATGTAGTGGGCCCTCGACCCTGGGACGCATCCCGAAACTACAACCGACAATGGGGGCACCTCGACCCAACACCGCTGACAATAGGGACCTCGCCCTCGAACTGATGATGTAGTGGGCACCTCGACCCGGAACTACAACTGATGATGTAGTGGGCCCTCGACCTGGGACGCATCCCGGAACTGCAACCGAAAACGGGGCACCTCAACCCTGGGCACCTCGACCCAACACCGTTACAATAGGGACCACGCCGTACGAACTCGCCTCGAATGATGATGTAATGGGCACCTCGACCCTGGGCACCTCGACCCGGAACTACAACCGACAACAAGGGCACCTCGACCCTGGGCACTTGGACCCGACACCGCTGACAATAGGGACCTCGCCATTGAACTGATAATGATGTAGTGGGTACCTCGACCCGGGCACCTCGACTTGAACTACAACCGACAACGAGGGCACCTCGACCCTGGGCACCTCGACCTAACACCGCTGACAATAGGGACCTCACCCTCAATATGATGATGTAGTGGGCACC
>SKCR01022185.1:0-15013 GCA_019454045.1 Zanthoxylum bungeanum
ATTTAATTAAATTAGATTTAATTACGTCGCAACGAAAAATTCGTTAATTTGGAATTAGCGAACCCGAGCCCGAGATTATTTGCGAGCGCATTCGCATTTCGAATTCGAGTGCAGCACGAAGTCAAATCAAGCGTCAAATCGCTAGTCGCATCTAGCGTCACATCATTCGTCAATCAAGTGATGGATGTCTTTCACTTTGATTGATTGACGCAAGTCACTATTCATGATTGATAGAAGTGATGTGAGTGGTTGGTGCCATTTATGGCTTTAATGGTTTTCTTTTTGAAAGCCAAATTCATGTGAAATGAATTTGAAATTCAAATTAGTGTATAAGATACACAAATTTCACAAACCAAACACAACTCTCTCTTCCTCTCATCTCTCTCCATTCACACCTAAAGGGCCAAAATAAACCTTCTGGTTTGCTGTGAACTGCCGTGAGCAGTGGGAAGCATAGAGTGGGATTTTGTGGCAAAATCTCAAGTGCTAGCACACTTACGAGACATGCGAAGGTGATAGGGAAGTCTACCCATGAGCCGGGAATCGTTCGATGAATCTTGGAGCTTGACGAAGGATCCAAACCGAGCCAAAACAGTGAGCACTTCACTGCCACTGCCGAACCAGTGAAGATGGGAAGAAATTTCATTTTTGTTGTCTCCGCGTCGCTCAATCGATCGATGTGAGTATTCCGCAACTTCTTTGATTTGTATTCGCACTTGATTCATGCTTATTATTGATCTTGGGACCTTAATAAACCAACAGAAAATACTAAGCAATAAGTTTCTCATATACTTGAAAGAGTATAGTATTCTTTCAATGAGGACTCCTTCCGGAAACGTCAATTTGACGGTGTTGTCTCAACAGAGAAACTGAATTTTGTTGGACATGATAAGGTTAATCATGAGTCGCTCTGAGCTACCATTTCCTTCAACGGATACGCATAAAAAGTGCAAAACTTATTTTGAATAAGGTTCCATACAAATCTATTTGAAAGACTTCATATTAGATATGAACAGGAAAGAAACTGGGTTTTCTCATTCCTGAAGATTTGGGATGCTAGGCATATGTTTGGATGATACCAAACTAAAACCCAAATCGGATAAGTGCCTAAGTTGTAGGTTATCCTAGGGAAACCAAAGTATAATACTTATACATCTCACAAGAGAACAATGTAATTGTTGCTCGCCGTGCGGTTTTTCCTAAGAGGAATACCTATATGCAGTGGTAAGTGGGAGGAAAGTAAAACTCGATGAAAGTCGGAGTAATATTATTCCAGGCACCGATTCCTTAATGGAACACAAATAGTTCATCAATGATGAAACTATACCAATAATCTTCGAATACACAAGAACCGCGTCAGTCGGAGAGAGTCAGAAAACAACCTGGGAGGTATGAGTTTCTGATCTCACCTCATAAAGATGTCAATCTTATTGAGGAATACGAACTGACTACGTATGAGGAAGTGATACAAGGTATCGACTCCCTATTATGGCAAAGTGCCATGATGTCCGAAATGGATTCCATGTATAACAACTAAGTTTGGATACTAGTTGATGACCGCAAGGAATTGTGCCTATTGGTACTATATAAGTCTTCAAGGAAGACATACATGGATGGCAACATACCAACGTACAAAGCTAGGCTTGTAGTGAAAAGGTATCGTTATCAACATTGTGTCGATTACGACGAAACCTTTTACTCGTTGCCATGGTTAAATCCATTTGGATAATGCTTGCTGATGCTGCATGTTTCATTTATGAAATATGGCAGCTGAACGTCAAAATCGCTTTCCTTGAATGGAAACCTTTTGGAGGATGTTTACAACATCCTGACGGTTTTGTCGTACCAAAACAAGCAAACAAGGTTTGTAATTTAACTCGATCCATGGATGGATTGAAGCAAGCATAGCGTTCTTGGAATTATCATTTTGATGTAATCATAATGGTATATGATTTAATTCAAAACGAAAATGATTCTTGTGTATATAAGGAGGTTAGTGGGAGCGCACTGACAGTGAATGTCTTGTATAAAATGATAAGTCATTTCTTGGAAATGACATTCCCAAATAATATAATCGGTGAAAGATTGGCTTTCATGAAACATTCTCCGTAGAATTCTTGGGAGAAACAACCTTTATTCTAGGAATAAAGATCTACTGGGATAGATTTAAAGTTGTTGGTACTCTCCGAGAACTCGTACATTGAAATAAATGTACGTGACCTGGTGTCTCATACACTTTGAGCATATGGAGTCACAATTAGGCCAATCCAAGTGATAGTCACCAGATTGATGTTAAGAACATCCTTTAGTATCTTAGATGATCTAAGGATGTTGTCTTATACTATGGAGAAAGAGAACTTGAAGTGAATGGGTCACGTTGCAAGTTTCCTAACCGATAAAAACGACTATAAGTCACAACAACGGTACTATAAAGTTTGAATAACGGAACAGTGAGCTGGAAATCTTCCAATCAAGATAATGTTACCGGATAAACAACAAAAGTGGATTATTGCTGCAGCTGAGGCAGCAATAGAAGCCATTTGGGTCGATAAAAATCCTAATTAGATTAGGAGTAGTTCTGTTAGCAGCTGAGCTGGCTACAGCACAGGCTAAAGAATTAATGGTCTCATCAACGATCCAGATACATACTTCAATTATTCATCTGATTCATTCGGATCATACATCGTGGCGATGTGATGATCGAATAAATCGCATCAGATGATAATCATGCGAATCCGCTGACGAAAGCTTTTACTCAGCAGAAGTTTGAGCGAACTGTAGCTAGTTCGGGTGTAGGACACTTGAGTGATTGGCTATAGGCCAAGTGGGAGATTGTTGGATAGTTATGGCCCATAGCATCACTATTTGTACAGACCATGGTGTTGTTGTACAAATTAACTATGTGATAAAGGAAATTGCTTTTTTATCATTTGTAATTAGATTACCAAGATGTATAAATGATAAAAGGTCCATATGATTAGTTCCGGATTGAGATGATATGAGACAGTATCAATCCATGAAGGTTTAATCATTAAATATCCCTAGTCGTAGTATTATCGAGATTGGACATCGATAATGCGGAATAGACTAGTATTGCACTTGTGCGTATGTGGGAGCATAACGACATAGTTCTCATATATTTTGGTATAGGATACTCATGCAAGTGTAATAGGAGGTTGTGTTTACCGATGGTACGGAAACAGCTTCTCTCTGGATAGACCCCTCGGAATTCCATTGGTAGTATGACTATGTGTCTATAAAAGTCCGAATCAGGGTAGGTGTATTTGGTCTTAACCTGAGACTTGCACCGCTAATACTTGCGACAATCAATATACTTTAGTCTTGGTCATCCAGGGCTTTAACATGTTCTGTGTACGCCTCTTCTGGGTATATTGAGAATCGTAGTGTATTGGGTGTGATGTCGAGATGTAAGTATCACCCCAATCATAGTGGAGATGATGATCACGTAGGATACGGAACTGGTCTCTTATGTACTACAGTCATCGAGATAATATGACTAGGTCATGATTATCCGATTAAAGAGACTAGTTACCATAGATCCGATATGTGCTTCGTACGGGGCAGACACATTTCCAGCCCTAGGCCTTGCACGTGACATCCGATACTGGATCAAAATACGCAATACTATGTATACTACTCCTGATATAGATCACATATTCCAGTAAGAATATTTCTGGAGAATTGGGTAGGCACGGTGCTTTGCTAGAAGCTAACCATGTCTTGTAAATCGGTAAAAACGTAGTACTAGGTACTTACGTGTTCGGATAGTCCAACGACCGGATTTACTGCCAACATATCCGGGGATCTCATGGGTCGCTTCCCGAAGATTCACCGATGACGTATGACTAACACTTTATTAATCTGGGATTAATTATAAGAGAGAGAAAATTAATCTGGGATTAATAGCGGAGATATTTTATCTGGGATAAAATATTATTTAAAGAGATAGAACGATTAATTTGGAATTAATCGATAAAATAATATATTCGATATATTATACGAAATTGGATTTCGACACGGAATTAAAATTAGATTTTAATTCGGGCAAACGAGTTAATTTAAAATTAATTTGGTAGCGATGTGAATAGTAATTTTCTAGGCATAATTATTAATTACGTCGCAACGGAAATTCGTTAATTTGGAATTAGCGAACCCGAGCCGAGAGTGTTTGCGGGCGCACTCGCATTTGCGAATTTAAGTGCGGCCCACAAGTCACATCAAGTGTCAAACCACTAGTCACATCAAGCGTCAAATCACTTGTCACTTTGAGTGATGTGATGTCTAGTCACTTTTGATGTGAATAGTGATGTGAGTTGTTGTAGGCATTTAATGCCAAATTTCCCTCCCTTTTTGCTTTTGTTTTTGGAAAAATAAAATACCAAATATTAGATGAATATTATTATTAGGTTTTTGGAAAAACAAATATACAACACTTTACTTTCTTCTCTCTCTTTCTCTTCTCCCACAATCGGCCATGAAGCCATTTTTCCTCTCAAGAAACCGTGAGCCTAGGGTTCAATTTTCTTCATGATTTTGTTGCAAAATCAAGAGTGCTAGCACACAAAGGAGTCATCCTAAGGTGATAGGGAACTAATTTCGTGAGCATGGAATCACCATTTGTAAAAGCTTGGAGCTTGGAGCATCAATGGAGGGATGACCGAATTCGGAGAACACAAAGAGCAGCCCACTGCCATGAGCTTCCAAGGAGGAGCTAAGTATTTTGTGTTCGTCGCATCGTACAACCAATCAATGTAAGTATGATTCCGCCATTCTTCGTTGAGTATTCACATGTGTTTCATTGCTTTATTTGATCCTTGGGACCTAATAGAATCCCAACAACTTCGAGGAATATATTGATTCCCAAGGATTTCAAGGATATTGTCCATAGTTGTCCATACCACTACATATGTTATTTATGTGACACTCGTCTCGCAATAAAACAATAGTCGAGATTACCGATCGTTACAAATTTCCCCCCCTTAAATAGGATTCGTCCTTGAATCCCTTCTGGGTTTAACTCAAAGATTCATCTTGGTTGGAGGATATATGTGTCTATATTTATTCTTATCTTCCTCAACTTCCTTTATGCTATTCTGTTTGAAAACCTAATATTTAACCCCTGGGAAACTCTTTGTCAATTTTTCACATAGCACTTCAAGGTTCGTGGTCCTTAGTGAATAATTCCTTGAATTTCTAACTGAGAGATAATTACTTATTCTCATTCAATGAACTCCTGCTCAGTACTCTAAACTTACCATCATACTACAACTATGTCTATGCATCACAGAAATCTCATTTCTAAACCGCTAGTCATACTTAACCTCATTTAATTCAACTATTTTCATGAGTTATCAGTTCTAAAATGGTACTATATTCGTGACTTGTCGTCTTACTCATCTTAGTTCCATTCTAATTTGAAACCTTTTATATCTCCTGTCATGACAATAATAATTCCTAAATATCCTTAGGAACTTTTGTTACTCTTTATGTTTAAACTATCCCCATAGTACTTTATATTATGACCATTAGCTTTCATTTTACCTTGACCAGTGTATACTTCGGGTTCTTCAATTATTATACTTAAATGACTCTATAAGATATACCTTATTTTAACATTTATTATCGTATCTTAACCAACCATTTATCTCTCTCAGTTTCCTCCTTACTAAATCTATTTTGCTTATAAGCTTCCTCCTTCGAGTTCTCACATATACGACTATCTCTGGGTTTAGGACTTCATGAACTTATAGCTAACCTTTCCAAGTATTTTACTGTCAACTGATGGTTCTCATATTTAGGACATTACATCAGGGTAGTTCTCTCTGGTGATTCTTCTTGATTGGCTAATGAGTTCTGGGCAAGGTATCTATATTAAGCCTGATATATACCTTTATGCTAAAGTTATGCTCTTTATTACTATGTTGACACTGGTTATACTATTCTGGTTTACTCTTCAACACCTTCGATTTCTGTGCTAACACGATACGGTTACTGTCTTTCACATGACTTGATCTTTATGCTTGGTTGTATTTGAGGATATCCCCCTTTTTATTGTTCCCATAGTCTTGCTCAGCTGAGTGGCGTTAATCAGACATACAAAAGTATACATGACTTGTAAATCTTATCTTCACCCGAGGTCCGTTGACGTATATTATACTTTAATGATTCATTCACTGTGCTGAATACAACATTACAGTAAACTCATCTTCTCACCTCATACTATACTACATATCTACCAAACCATCCATACATGTGGCTAAGGGTATCCCAAACCCTTGGTGGTTTGGTTAACTTAAACTATGACTAGCTACTTCTCAGAGATCACATGAGTTAAAACGTAATAAAACTTGGGTTCTATTCCAACACAGAAAGATCTCACTGTGATGTACTTCTGTCTTCGCTTACTCATATTGTCGTCTCACCTCGACAGTTCTACTTTCAAATTTTACGGTTAGTGTTCTTTTAATTTTTCATCTTTTATCCTGCTCTATTTTATGCCCGAAACTTCTGTAATCTAATGGTTTGGTATCCTTCACGGGTTCATATATTTTCTAGAGGCAACTTTAGGTGAATACCAAGGTCTCTCTCTACTGCTGCGATCTATCAAGGGTTGGGAATGTGTGAATTGGTTCTGACATCTTTCTGTCAGTGGTGATCTAATCAGCTACCATGTTATGGTTGCGTGTTCTGTTCATCTATAAATCTGTGAATCCCATGTTTACTAGTGTCAGCTCCCACACTAAAATACTTCTACTATGTACCATCTGATTTGCCTTCTTTTTCAACTTTACTCTTGATTTGCTTCTCGACTATCGATAATACTACCTCTTATCATGAACCTTCTCTATAATCATGCTTTCTAAATACTTCATCATATTGCTTTTATACTCTTTCCTACTAGTTTCTGTTGCTTAACCCTCTTAAGTCGTTACTCTTTCTCAAAATCCTACTATACTTTATTTGTTATTCCTCCTTATGAAATCTACTCCGCTACTTAGATTTTCTTTTCATCTTAGTTCTTTGAACTCCCTATATCTTTACTCCACTAGGAATTTCTTCAACTTTGATTTCTTAGGACATCTCCATTATATTTTCTTGGTTTGGGTACTACTCTCTTCTAGTTCTTCTTTCCCAATACTATGAGACTCTTATGAGTTATATATTGTATTCCTGAGAGTCGCTCTCTCTAATTCCTTAGTACTTTTAAGTCTTTACTCTCTTAAGGATTTCCAATTCAACAATAGCTTCCAGATTTGGGCTCGACTTATCGTGACTCCAAACTATCATATCTCATGCTCCTTATCTATATTCTTTTGAACCTTTTAAGTTTGGCTATCTAGCCGTTCTCGATTCGTTTATCATGTCTAATACACTCATTTGCTGGTTCTTATCCTTACTGGGCTCTGATTATAAGGGTGAATACTTACTTTCTTTGGAAATCTAAAAAATTCATGTTTTTGTAAATTGTCCAAGTCCAACGATGGTCTGATTGGGTGCATATACACCTACTAGGGATCAGAACCACTGAATAGAAGAGTTATCGCTCATACCATCGGAATCTACGTCAACTACTCCAAGTCTTAAGTTTATATAACCCGGATCAACTATGTTGAGGTTTCCATTTACATTACTGTCTCAAGCCATATTATCCATTGTTACCCACATTATCCATTGTTATTATATACACTATACTTCCTTATTGCTTATCGTAGATTTCTTTATTAATTTTTCCATAACTTATTCTTCAGTTTCATATTGTGCTTCCAAGGCTAGTGATGGCTTATTCCCATTGACTACTTCCTAGGTTTCTGTTCTCTGCTCTTGCTATAGGCTACAACTGCACCATGTAATCTTATTGTTCACGCTGGGTTTTTTTGCTAACTTTCGATTGTCTCCCATCTCATAAATCTGTCCCTTTAAACCTTCCAGAATCTCTATTAGCATTGGTCTGATCTATGGATTTCCGCAGGTACTACTAACTTATCCATTTTGACTTGAGTCGGGTTCTTTCCTTTCCATCTCTTGAAACCTCCTTAGTTCTTATCTGGATGATCTATCATTACAGTGTTTTCTATTTTTTTTTACTTAGGATAAATTCTCATCGAACTTACTTATGATTATAATTACCTAGACTAGTATTTGGTGGAGCAGAAATCTACATCTCAATAGGTGTCGGCGTCATTGTTTAATACTTTGTGTCCTAGTAGAGTGTACTGTTTCTTTGACTGGTATGGCTAAGAGATGAGGATCTAGGTAGATCAGGACTTTATCTATCAAATTCTTAGATTACGGAAATTAATCATTTCAGTGTACAACCTTCTCTTATTTGTCTGCGGGCTTAGGTCTGGGGATATAAGGTTTTCACACATTTTTTAGCATTTCTTATCTATTGAAACTTCCACTTCTAGTCTTTAGTTCTTGAGTCTTTTATCTTTCTGTCTATCCTTTGTTACTCGAAAGACTTACTATCTATAAGAGATACTTAAGGCTATTGAGTCTGCTAGAAGGAATTTTTCTAATCAAGAAAGGAATTATTCATAAGAATGAAAGAATCTTACTCAAGTTTACTTCCACATTTTACTCTCATTCAGGCTTACTCTATTCTTTTTAGTACTAAAGGTTCTGTACTTCCTTATTTATCTGTTTCTATATCTTTTCATCTAATTGCTTCTGATTGCTTAAACATATGTATTTTATCTTTTACCTTTCTTTCTAGCTTTTTTCTTTCCCTTTCTACTTCCCCGAGTAGGTATCCTTAGAACTTTACTATCTCATTCCGTCTCCTTACTTTTTTTTGTCACTAGTTGCTTAAATATATATGCATCATTTCTTACTTCTTATAGTTTTCTATTCCCACTTCTATGCGTAACTATTCCTAGAAATTTACTATATGTTCTCTCAACTTGTCTTGGACTTCGGTTAATAGGCCATGATTACTACATGAGAATCCTTAACTAGAACAAGAATTTTAGTTACTTTTACTAAGAAGAGAATTCAGATAACTTGGGAATTCTTACTGACCTGTTTATATAGCTTGAGGACGTACGAGAGGATTAGATACTAGAGAGGCAGTGCCTCATATACTAGTACTCTGGGCATACTACGTATACAAGACCCCAACACTCTGCCCACTATAGTCAATGACTCCCTAGACCACGCTATGATACCATCTTTGTAGCATCCATAATTCGGTAGATGCTGCCAGCAGGGAATATGCCGTATTATTCCCCTAAGCCTCTGACTTTCTAACTATGAAGAACATTGTTACTCTTTTCTTAAATATACTATCATATACAGAAACATTGCCCAAACCATGATATAGAATATAAAATAGTACACACAAAATTAAAACTCAACATTACTTATCTTAACAACTCTTTACATGAGTAATTATACACAACTTTGTATTATAATTATTTAAAACTCGGCTATACTATTCTTGACTGAACTCTGTCTCTAACTCGACCTGGTGGACCAAATCCTCTAGCGACTGCCATCAGTAACTAACCCCTCGAGCTCGTCCTCTAGAATACCTGCAAAACAAAGAAACTGAGAGTGAAGGGTTAGATCATTTAAACGATCTAAGTGAGTGGACTAAATAAAATGGAAATTAAAATACTTATCAATCATCCAATTTTTGCAATCGAAAATATTTCTGGAAAATTGATCTTTTCTAAAAGCCTTCCCTCTAGGAATCTCTTCGGTCTGAAAACATTTTTCTTTTGAAAATCTTTCTAAAAATTGTTCTATGTCTGTAAAATTTTGGGAATCTTATAAAATTTTCCTCAAAGCTGCCTTCTTTGAAAATCTGTCTCTGAAAACTATTCTGAAATATCCGTTTATGAAAACTGTCTCTGAAAAACCTTACGCATGGGGGAGTTACGTATCGCCATCCCCCCATACGCCTAACTAGATCTAGGAGGGTAAAACCATGACATTGTGGCATTATGTATCGCCTTCTCCCAAAGCATGCCACTACCTATCCCTGAAACTAGTGGTCTTGGGGCGTTACATATCGCCGTCCCCTAAGCCACTGAACTAAAACCGGGGGTGCAGATCTATACTACCCTCCAGGCTCTGAATCTAGGATATAGGGACATCTGTCATCCCTAGTCATGAACTACGTGTGCACACGATCTCTGAGTCCATCAATTCCATATCCGTGTCAAGTTACATACTGAGGTGGGTTTATCCCCCATGCATCAAAAACATATAAAATCATACTTTGAAAACATCTCTTATCTAAATCATTTCTCAACATATGCTCAATCAAAATATTATTAAAATGAGAAAGTAAGTCTGTTATTTAAAACAATCAAAATATAAAATCAAGTTAAGAAAAGAGTGTCCACTCACAAATTTGGAATCTTGCTGACATTACTCACTGAAGGAAACTTTGATTCCTGCGATGATCTATAATTGATAACTTTGATTAGAAAGTGGGCAGGGGAACATATTCTGAATTAAACTAAGTTTGTCCACTCAAGAACTTTTTATTATTATCTCAAGACATATCATACTTATATCATGATGTAAAATGTATACACGAACTGATACGAGGCCTTTAGGGTGGTCTCTAATATGCTAGGGTGAAGCTGAAATGATTAAAATTGATTTGGGGAAATTATTAATCATGCGTCGCGACGCTGCCCCTTGGCGTCGCAACGTGCATGCATATTGAAGAACCAGTGAACATTTCTATCTCCGCGTTGCGACGCATGGTCTTGGGCGTCGCGACGCTCACGATTCCTGAAACGAAACTAGAAAAATTTCCAGTATACGTCGCAATGCTAGACGTGTAGCTTCGCTACGTTGGGCCAATTTTCAGGGCTTATCATCAACTTTCCATGTCTATCTAGCCTATACCACTTCCCACACATCTATAACACAATATTACTCAATCAACTCTTAAATCTAGATATCCGTACTTCATATTCCAAAATACTATTACCACAACAACCCCTTAATCTCATGATTCTCAAATTACCCAAAATCTAAGCTTTCCATGAATTGGCCATTTCACAATACAATTAGTTTCTTATTTTATTATCCACTTAAATGCAATCTTTAACATGCCAATAGCACTAGCAAAACATCAATAAAATCAAAACTCCACATTTCAAGTTTGGGTCAAGATTTCTCACCTCTACTAGTTTGATTCTTCTTCATATCCAAGATTCTAAGCCGATTACTTCTCTTCTTAGCTTGATATGGGAGGATTGTACTTGCTTCCTTTTTTTTTCTTCTCATTTCTTCTCATTTCTTCTTCTTCTTCTTCTTCTTCCTCTATTCTTCTCCATTTCTTTTACGTATCTCCTCATCTTTCTTTTTCTCTAATGAATGTGTGAATAGTACCACATATTTATACTAGGGCTTTGATACATTTTTGTATAATTTAATGAAATAAAATTGGAAAGATTGAGAAGTTTTGAGAATTTTATAGACTCATCCTCGGGTACTATTTATATAGATTTTTGAGCTGTATTTTAACCTACTTCTGTTTCGAATTTGAAACAATATTCAACTTGAACGGTGTAGGTTGATTCAGCTTTCCGACGATATAAAATTCATAAAAATTGGAGTTCATATGAGAAAGTTATGGCCCAAATACCATGGGCTATCCAGAGTAGAATATCGTACAATTTCGTATCGAAATTTCGAGAAATATACCGATTATCCCCAAGGTGATTTCATGAGTGTTTATGTTTCCATACATAATTTATGTTATGTGACACTAATCTCGTAACATAACAGTAGTCGAGATTATCGGTCGTTATATTGATGAAGTACAACCCGAGACCAACAAACCAATGGAGGAACTTGAAGTTCAAGAAGATGAAAAACCTTCATTACCCACACTTCGTAGGTCAGAAAGGGTATCTAGACCTCCTGAACGCTTGTATTTGATATATGAAATGAGTCTTGATGTTCTCTTAGTTGAAGAGACTGACCTTTTTACCTATAGAGAATCGATGTTTGACATCGACTCCATAAAGAGGCAAGAGACTATGAAATCAGAGTTAGACTCTACGCATCTGATTCAAGTTTAGGACTTGCTTCATCTCTGAAGGAATTATTCCTATCAGTTGTAAATGGGTTTATAAAAGGAAGCACGAGCCAGATGGAAAGGTTGAAACCTTGAAGGCCCGACTGGTAGCTAAAGGTTACACACAGCGACTTGGTGTCGACTACGAAGAAAATTTTTTGCCAGCAGTGACGCTAAAGTCTATAAGGATTTTATTGTCTATTGCCATTTACCATGTACGAGATTTGGCAGATGGATGTCAAAATGGCTTTTCTAAATGGATTTCTTGACGAAGAAATCTATATGGAACAGCCGGAGGTTTTTGTATCCAGCGAAAACTCGGGCATGGTATGTAAGCTTAAGAAGTCCATTTATGGACTTAAACAAGCTTGACGAAGTTGGAATCTTTGATTTGATGAGATAATCAAATTGTCTGATTTTCTCAAGAATTCGGAAGAATCTTGTGTGTATAAGAAGGCCAGTGGGAGTATGGTGGTATTTTTAGTTCTCTATGCTGACGACATCCTGATCATTAGGAATGATATCGAGATGATGCAAGGCGTCAAAACTTACCTCTGTAAGAATTTCTCCATGAAGAACCTGGTGAAGCTTCTTATGTTTTAGACATAAAACTCTATAGAGATAGAGAAATGAAGCTGATTGGGTTATCACAATCAACATACATAGCTAAGATCTTAGAACAATACAATTTTTATAATTGTAAGATAATAAATATACTGTTCTGACATGGCCTATATCTTTCGAAGAAGATATGCCCACAAACAGAAGATGAGAAGATTAGAATGTCTAATCAGCCTTATGCTTTGTGTTTGGCCAGCATCATGTATGCCATGTTATGTACTAGGCCTGATATCAGCTTCGCAGTTAGTGTGACCAGCAGGTATCAGTCAAATCCAGGTAATGACCATTGGGTGTCTATTAAACATATCATAAAGTATCTTAAA
Source organism: Zanthoxylum bungeanum (assembly GCA_019454045.1). Taxonomy (NCBI): domain Eukaryota; kingdom Viridiplantae; phylum Streptophyta; class Magnoliopsida; order Sapindales; family Rutaceae; genus Zanthoxylum; species Zanthoxylum bungeanum. The sequence goes on from SKCR01022185.1 coordinate 13,012, forward strand.
GGTACTAAGGATAAGTTTCTGATTTATGGTAGAAATAAATGGCAAGCTAATGGGTATACAGATTCAGATTTCCAATCGGATCCTGATGGTAGAAAGTCTACATCAAGATTCGTGTTTACCCTTAATGAAGGTGTAAATTGTTGGAAAAATTCCAAACAGGGGTCCACAGCTGATTCCACCACAAATGCGGCATATATATTGCAGCTTCTAAAGCTGCAAAAGAAGCTGTTTGGGTTAAGAAATTTATCACAGAATTGGGAGTTGTCCCAAGTATCGAGAATCTGATTCCGTTATACTATGATAATAATATAGCCATTTCACAAGCAAAGTAATCGAGGGCACATCAGAAGTCGAAGCATGTAGAACAGAAGTACCATATCATTCGATAGATGTGTGCGAGGGCGGGGGATATTGTTGTGTGCAAGGTCCCGAGTGAAGATAATGTAGCAGACCCACTTAACAAGGCCATTCCCCCAAAGTTATTTGATAAACATGTGGAATCGATAGGTATAAGATACAATCGATATTGGCACTAGAGCAAGTGGGAGAATCTGTTGGGGTTGGTGCTCGGAGCGCCAATTTTCTTATGTATTTCCCTATAAATACTTATGTAAACATTTTATTATGAATAAAATAAACAGTTTCGATTATAAAACATCTTCTTATATATGGTAAATAAATAATTGACCTTAGAATGACTAGTTGTGATACAGTAATAAAAAGCGTCGTAACTGACATTTAGTTGTATCATAACAATATCATTTCTTTAACAGTTCCTAGTCAATGTTTATATTACTTGGTCAGTAAGTTAACCCGTTGAGACCGATACATGTCGTATATTGGAATCTTGGATTCCAATGGTTGATTCTCAATAAACAGAGTCTTGGAGACTCGTATAGACATGTAGGAGTTTATAACAGATAAACACTGAACGACTCACCGAAGATTCTTAATATATGCTACACCAACATCAATAAGAATCTTCTCGGGTTGAATAGCATAGTGATTCTTTGACTTAAGATACCACTGTGGATATATGAGATATCTTCCACGCTTAGATAGAAGTCACGTAACATACTTATTAAGGTCATACCTCCACTTACTCGTTGGGTGTGGACTGGTCCTCAGGATATCTGATCGGTGAAATCACACACGTAACGCAACCGCACGTATCGCTCAAGTAGTATAAAATATATTGATCCCACGAGGACTCAATACCTATGCTATTAATTATTGAAGTTATATTTACGAGTATCTAATTGATTGATTGGTGGTTGGATGGTGATTTTTATCTAAAACAAGTAAATAAAACAGTGCGAAAGTAAATTAAAGGAAAATTCAATATTATAAAGCTATCTAGGGTTGTGAATCCTTCCAAATATTTTTAAAGATGAAGTGATTATCTAATGTTTGTGCAATATATGGTTTATTAAAACTGGAACACGAATTTATGCAAAAGCCTTTTCCGATGGTCAAATGCAAACACCCAAAGTAACCCAATTAACTATATTCCAATGTTAATTAAGAAACTCCGAATTCATAAGTTTAAGTTCCAATTATGGCTACCCCTGCCTGACAGGTATATTCCTATCCTGTAAGGAAATCTACATTAAGAGAAATTTACCCTAAGGTGAGATCGTGAGCTATTGAGTTTAAGACTAAAACCTAAAATTATTTTTCCAAGTTCATTTTAAGTTTACCAATCAATCTTATTAATGGCCAGTTAACAAGAAGCATTAAGATTAAGTCTCAATAAATAAACCAATATATTACCCAAGGCATAAAATAACAAACTTATAAACCGGTGATATTGGAATTCATCACAACCCTAGATAATGTATTTAGTTACAACACCATATCTAGGATATGAAAGACATAAATAAAGATAATGGTTGTTTTCTTTATTTCTAAATTACCAAATAAGTAAATTCTCCGCTTATTTTTTACCATTTCCTAATACACAACCAACAAGGTATTAATCAAATCATTGTGCCCACAATTA
>SKCR01022186.1:0-15031 GCA_019454045.1 Zanthoxylum bungeanum
GTCAGAAAACAACCTAGGGTATGGGTTTCTGATCTAACCTCATAAAGATGTCAGAAAACAACCTAGGGTATGGTTTCGGATAGAGGTGTACCATCCGACTACGTTATGAGGAAGTGATACGAGGTATCGACTCCCTGTTATGGCAAAGTGCCATGAGTCCGAAATGGATTCCATGTATAACAACTATGTTTGGATACTAGTTGTTGTACCACAAGGCGTTGGTGCCTATGGTACATTAAACGTCTTCAAGGAAGACATACATGGAAGGCAACATACCAACGTGCAAACCTAAGGTTTTGACGGAAAGGTATCGTTATCAACATTATGTTAATAACGGTTCACACCTTTTTACCTGTTGCCATGATAAATCCATTTTGAAGATGCTTGTTGATAACTGTATATTCATTGATGAAATATGTCAGTTACAAATCAAAATCGCTTTCCTGAAAAGGAAACCTTTTGGAGGATGTTTACAACATCCTGACGATTTTGTATAACCGACAAACAAGGTTTGCGGGTTATTCGATCCATGTTTGGATTGATGCAAGCATAAGGTTCTTGGAACTGTCGTTTTGAAATAATCATAATGGTTTATGATTTGACTCAAAACGAAATAATTCTTGTGTATATAAGGAGGTTAGTGGGGAGAGCGCACTGACAGTGAAATTCCCATTAAGCTATTGTTGAAAGATTGGCTTTCAATAGAAATTCTCCGTAGAATTCTGAGAGATAACAACCTTTATTAGAGGAATAAAGATCTACTGGGATAGATTTGGAGTTGTTAACACTCTCTGGAAATTGTACATTTAAAATGTACTTGTATTGGTGTCTCATACGCTTCGAGCATATAGAGTCACAATCAGGTCAATCCAAGTGACAATCACTGGATTGAAGTTAAGAAAACATCTGTAGTATCTCTGAGAACTAAGATGCTGTCTTTAACTATGGAGAAGGAGAACTTGAAGTGACTGGGATCACTGCTGCAAGTTTCCAAACAGTTAAATACTGTGTACTATGAAGTTTGAATAACGGGACAGTGAGCTGGAAATCTTCAAGCAAGATAACTGTTGCCGAATAAACAACAAATGCGGATTATTGCTGCTGCAGTTGAGGCAGCAATAGAAGTCTTTTGGGTCGAAAGTAAATCTAATTAGATTAGATATAGTTCTGTTAGCAGCTGAGCTAGGCGTCAGCACAGGCTAAGGAATTAAAGGTCTCATCGACGATCCAGATATATACTTCTATATCATCTGATTCGTTCGGATCATACATCGTGGCGATGTGATGATCGTATAAATCGCGTCAAACGATAATCGAACAAATCCGCTGACGAAAACCTTTCCTCAGCAATTTGAGCGAACCGTACATAGTTCGGTGTAGGACACTTGAGTGACTCGCTATGTGCCAAGTGGGAGATTGTTGACAAAATGACCCATAGCGTCACTATTTGCACAGATTCATTGTGTGTTGTAGCAAATTAACTATGTAACAAGGAAATTGCACTCTCGTCATTTGTGATTAGATCACCTTTATATATAAATGAAGAGAGGTCCCTATGATTAGTTCCTGGATTGAGATGATATGAGACAGTATCAGTCCACGAAGGATTAATCATAATATCCCTAGCCGTAGTATTATCGAGACTGGACATCGATAATGCGGAATAGGCTAGTATTGCACTTGTGCGCGTTGTGAGGGCACAACGGCATAGTTCTCATTATATAAGTATTGGATACTTGTGCAAGTGCGATAGGAGGTCGTGTTTCACGATGGTACGGGAAAACTTCGCTCTGGATAGACCCTTCGGAATCCCATTGGTATTATGACTAGGTGTCTATGGGAGGCCGAAATCAAGGTAGGTGTGTATAGTCTTAACCTGAGACTTACATCGCTAATACTTACGACCATCGGTAAAACTTTGGTTTTGGTGGTGGGGGATCTTAACTGGTTCTGTGTTCACCTCTTCTGGGTTTATCAGGAATCATAGTGTATTGGATGTGATGTCGAGATGGAAGTGTCACTCCAGTCATAATGGAGATGATGTCACACGCAGGATACGGTATTAGTGCTCTTAAAGTGATGCGCATCCAATCGTGATATTATGACCAGGTCATGAATATCCGATTATAGAGACAAGTTACCAGACATCCGATATGTGTTTCGGACGGGGCAGACACTTATCCAGCCCCAGCCCTAGCACGTGATTATCCGATACTGGGCCAATATACACAATACTATTGTATACTACGCTTGATACAGATCTAGATATTCTTTGATGAATATGTCCCGGAGAACTTGGGAAGACTTGGTGCTTTGCTAGGAGTCGACCTTGTCTCGTAATCGGTTAGAACGTAGTACTTGGTACGTACGTGATTCCGATACTCTCGACGAACCGTATTTACTGCCAGATTATCCGGGGATCTCATGGGTCGCTTCTCCCGATAATCCACCGATGACGCACAACTCGCACTCTTGAATAATCTGGGATTATAATAGAAGAGAGAGAAAATTAATCTAGGATTAATAACGGAGATATTTTATCCGGGATAAAATGTCGTCTAAAGAGAAGAGAACGATTAATTTGGAATTAATCGATGAATTAATATATTCGATATATTAAATGAAATTAGATTTCGACGCGAAATTAAAATTAGATTTTAATTCGGGCAAACGAGTTAATTTAGAATTAATTCGTTAGCGACGTAAATAATAATTCGCCAGGCGCAATTATTTATTTAATTCGATTGAATTAACGTCGCGACGGTAAGCTCGGTATTTCGGAAATATCGAACCCGAACGCGTGAGTGCACGTGGGCCCACTTTCATTTGGAAACATGTGGGGCCCACATGACCAATGTCATTCTAACGAATTAATGTGAGTATTCCGCTACCTCCGTTGATGTGTTCACACATAATTTCATGTCTTGATTTGATCTTGGGACCTTATAGAAAATCAACACTACCCAATTGCATAACACTTGTAAATAAACCTCATTACATTGAGGGGAATAGGGAGAAGATAATACAGACAAAGAGGCTGACAAGGATTTAATAGGCGGGACATGTAAATCCAATTTAAAATAATTCTAAATTTATTACAATAATTTCCCAAATTGCCTCACCCATCTAATATCCATCCGATATACATTATTCATACATCACATCCATGGTATTCACAAAAGCATGTTATCAATCAATCTAATCCAATTAATTAATATGAAATTAATGACCATCCAATGTTCAAACAACGATTTGATTTGCGCGAGTCAAACTCGTTTTAAGAATAAGTACTCAAAGTACGAATTCTTGAATTATATCAAACTACAATATTAAATCCAATTTAATTTGTATTTAATACTAATTTTTTATTTAAGGAAGTCCAAATTAAATATTACACTTTATTAATGTGCCTTTATGACTTAGATTCTAAATCTAATCATAACGGTCTCCAAGCCCATTCAACATCCAATGTCAATTTAATTAAAGTCCAATGGGCTTTCAATTAATTTATAAGGCATGGACTTTGGCAACCAAAGCCCAATAAAGAATCACCCTTTTGCCAAAAAATCAATTTAGGCCCATTAGGCCAATTAAAATTTAAAAGGCCCATTTTATAATATTTGGACTTTATGGATATGGTTTGGGCCCAATTGATCCAACCAATAACCTAAACCAACTTGGCCCAACCATGCCCATAAACCCAAATACAACTTTATTAGCCCAATTCAAATTTAGCCCAATTAATTTAATCACATATTCCAACTATCACAATTAAATCAATTAAAGTTATAACCATAATTAATTATTCAAATTAACATTTCAAAAATATCATTTTACATAATTAATCATGCTTATCATCATCAACACATGTCCAACATTATTGAATAAAAAAATCAATTCATTTCCATGCTATATAGGTCGCAGCAATTTGAGGATTTTAAATCCGATTTCGATTTTAATCCAATTAAATCCTAAATCAATTATCCCAAATTGATGTGCTAGCACCTTGGAAATTTTACCATGACTTTAGGACATCTAGTCATATTCGGCCAAGCCAAAAATTTGGGGAAAAAAAAAATCCAATTCAATTTTCATCAAATTGATCATGCATAACTCTAAGTTATCGTCATTCAAGCATACTCAATCAATCAATTTTTCATCAAATCATGCTCAAATCAATTTTACCCAAAATTTTACCCTAATTCAATTTCATGCTTAATTATGGCTCTGATACCATTGTTGGGTTTTCTAGGTCAAACCCAAGATCATTTAAGCGATATGAAAAGTGCGAATACAAAAAAGTAAAGTTGCGAAAATACTCACTTTGATCGGCTTGCGATGCGAAGAACACAAAACTTTTGCTCCATGGATGAAGCTCTCGGCCATTGCCCCTCTTGTGCTCCTTGTGTTTCGGTCAACCCCTTGGTGTGTGGATCTCCAAGCTCCAAGCTTTGTGAATGGATTCCATACTCATGAATGGGTTCCCTATCACCTTTGTTTGACCCCTTGGATGTGCTAGCACCTTGGAAATTTTACCACAAAATTTCCTTTTGCTTTTTATTGTTCTCGGCCAAGCCAAGAAATTGAGAGGAAAAATGGCACCAAGGCTGTGAGTTGGAGAAGAAGGAGAGAAGAATATTAGTTGGTTTTGTGTATTTGGATTTCAAAAATCTAATACCAAAAATTCCAAATTAAAAAAAGGTACAAGGCATTAAAGCCTTCCAACAACTCCCATCAATCACAAAAGTGACATGCATCACGTCACTCAAAGTTGATGTGACTTACATCACAAGAATGACTAATGATGTGACGCGTGATATGACTTGTGGACCGTACTTAAATTCAAAATGCGAGTGGGCCCGCAAACACTCACGGGCTCGGGGTCGCTAATTTCGAGTTAGCGAATTTTCCGTTGCGACGTAATTAAATCAATTTAATAAATCATTATGCCTAGCAAAATTACTATTCACGTAGCTAGTGAATTAATTCTAAATTAACTCGTTCGCCCGAATTAAAATCTAATTTTAATTCCGCGTCGAAATCTAATTTCGTAATATATCGAATATATTATTTTATCGATTAATTCCAAATTAATCGTTCTCTCTCTTTAAATAGTATTTTATCCCAGATAAAAATATCTCCGTAATTAACCTAGATTATTTTCTCTCTCTATTAATTAATCCCAGATTAATAATGTGTGAGTCATACGTCATCGGTGAATCTTCGGGAAGCGACCCATGAGATCCCCGGATATGTTGGAAGTAAATCTGGTCGTCAGACTATCCGAACACGTACGTACCTAGAACTACATTTTTTACCGATTTACAAGACATAGTTGGCTTCTAGCAAAGCACAGTGCCTACCAAATTCTCCAGAAATATTCTTAAAGGTATATATAATCTATGTCAGCGTAGTATACGTAGTATTGCGTATTGCGATCCAGTATCGGATGTAACATGCTAGGCCTGGGCTGGAATTGTGTCTGCCCCGTACGAAACACATATCAGATCTCTGGTAACTAGTCTCTATAATCGGATAAACATGACCTAGTCATATTATTTTGATGACTGCAGTACTTAAGAGTACTAGTTCCGTATCCTACGTGATCATCATCTCCATATGACTGAAGTGATACTTCCATCTTGACATCACACCCAATACACTACGATTCTCAATATACCCAGAAGAGGCGTACACAGAACCTGTTAAAGCCCCTGGACGACCAAAACCAAAGTATATTGATTGTCGCAAGTATTAGCGATGCAAGTCTCAGGTTAAGACCAAATACACCTACCCTAATTCAGATACCCATCGACACATAGTCATACTACTAATGGGATTCCGAGGGGTCTATCCAGAGTGAAGCTGTTTCCGTACCATCGGTAAAAAGCGCTTCCTATTACACTTGCATAAGTATCCAATACTTAAATATATGAGAACTATGCCGTTATGCTCCCACAACGCGCACAAGTGCAATACTATGACTAGGGATATTTAATGATTAAACCTTAGTTGATTAATACTGTCTCATATCTTAATAATCTGGTACTAATCATATGGACTTTTATCATTTATATATCCCGGTAATCCATTTACAAATTATAAAAGAGCAATTTCCTTTGTCATATAGATAATTTGTACAACGACACCATGTTCTGTACAAATAGTGATACTATGGGTCATAATTGTCCAACAATCTCCCACTTGGCCTATAGCCAATCACTCAATTGTCCTACACCTGAACTATATACTGGTTGCTCAAACTTCTGCTGAGAAACAACTTTCCTCAGCGGATTTGCAAGGTTATCATCTGATGTGTTTATTCGATCATCACATCGCTACGATGTATTATCTTACGAATCAGTTGAACCATTGAAGTACATACTTGGATCGTTGATGAGACCATTAATTCTTTAGCCTGTGTTGTAGCCTAGCTCACCGCTAACAGAACTACACCTAATCTAATTAGGATTATTATAGATCCAAAATGCTTCTTTTGCTGCCTCAGCTGCAGCAATATTCCGTTTTTGTTGTTTATTCGGTAACAGTGTCTTGCTTGGAAGATTTCCAACTCACAGTTCCGTTATTCAAACTATATAGTACCCTTATTACGACTTATAGTCGTTTTTGTCGGTTTGGAAACTTGCAGCGGTGAACTCAGTCACTTCAAGTTCTCCTTCTCCATAGCTTAAGAAAGCATCTTTAGTTCATCTATGATACTTAAGGATGTTCTTAACATCATTCCAGTGACTATTACTTGGATTAGACTGATTGTGACTCCATATGCTCAAAGCATATGAGACACTAGGTCACGTATATAATGTACGATTTCTCGGAGAGGGTCAACAGCTTTTAGATCTATCCCAGTAGATCCTTATTCCCAGAATAAAGGTTGTCTCTCCCAACTAATCTACGTAGAATTTTCATGAAAGCCAAGCTTTCACCGATTGTATTATGGGAATGTCATTTCCAAGAAATGATATGTCATCATTATATATGACAATCATTGTCAGTGCGCTCCCACTAACCTTCTTATATACACAAGAATTATCTTTGTTTTGAATTAAATCACATACCATTATTATCTGATCAAAACGTTAGTTCCAAGAACGTAATGCTTACTTCAATCAATAAATGGATTGAATTAACTTGCAAACCTTGTTTGCATGTTTGGGACAAAACCAAACCGTCAGGATGTTGTAAACATCCTCCAAAAGGTTTTCGTTTATGGAAAGTGATTTTGAGGTTTAGCTGCCATATTTCATAAATGAAACATGAATCATTAGCTAGCATTATCCAAATGGAGTCAATCATGGCAACGGTTAAAAGGTTTCGTCGAAATCGACACCTTGTTGATGATAATACCCTTTCGCTACAAGCCTAGCTTTGTACGTTTGTATGTTTCCATCCATGTATGTCTTCCTTGAAGACTCATATAGTACCAATAGGCACAATGCCTTCCCATACATCAACCAGTATCCAAAATTGGTTGGTATACATGAAATCCATTTCGGACATCATGGCACTTTGCCATAATAGGGAGTCGATACCTTGTATCACTTCCTCATATGTAGCCGGTTCGTGTTCCTCAATAAGATTGACATCTTTACGAGGTGAGATCAGAAACCCATACCTCCCAGGTTGTTTTCTGACTCTCTCTGACATACACGGTTCTTGTTTATTTGAAGATTGTGGTACAGTTTCATCTCTGATGAACTGTTTGTGTTTCGTTAAAGAATCGGTGTCTGGAACAATATTACTTTGATTTTCATCGAGTTTTACTTTCCTCCCACTTACCACTGCATATAGGTATTCCTCTTAGGAAAACCGCATGGAGAGCAACAATTATATTGTTCTCTTGTGAGTTGTATAAGTACTATACTTTGGTTTCCCAAGGACAACCTACAAATAGGCACTTATCCGATTTTGGGTTCTAGTTTGGTATCATCCAATCATATGCCCAGCATTCCCAAATCACCAGGAATGAGAAACCTAGTTTCTTTCATGTTCATATCTAATATGAAGTATGTCTAACATATTTTTATGGAACCTTATTCAAAATAAGTGTTGCACTATTTAATGCGTATCCCTAAAAAGAAAATAGTAGCTCAGAGCGACTCATCATAAACCTTACCATGTCCAACAAAGTTCAGTTTCTCTGTTCGGACACACCGTCAATTTGAGGTGTTCCGTGAGGAGTCCACTGTGAAAAAATACCATACTCTTTCATACTAGTCGAGAAACTTATATGTTTAAGTATTTTCCATCACGGTCCGACTGTAATGTCTTAATACTTTTACCGGTTTGTCTTCTTACTTTGTGTCGAAACAATTTGAATTTATCAAAAGTTTCTGATTTGTGTTTCATAAGATACACATAACTGTAACGAGATGCCACATCCATAAAGGTTACGAAGTATTCATATTGATCTATAGCCTACCTATACATGGGCCCACTTACGTCACAATGAACGAGGGCTAACAGATCGGTGGCACTTGCACTTTTACCAAGTAAAAGGTGACTTAGGCACTTTTCCTAATAAACTAGATTCGTAGACATCATTTAATTAGAATCAAATCCGTCCTAGTACCCACTCTTCGAAAGTGTGGATATAGGAGTCTTGTTAATATGTCCCAGACAACAATGCCACAAATAAGTCTCATCTGATTAATTCAGTTTGAGCTATTTGTTTGTCTTGTTATACGTTTGAGATTCATTATATTCAAAATATAAATACTGTTATTCACATCTAATGTGCTTATCTCAATGTCATATTTATAAACAAAACACTTAGTGTTCTAGAATATAAATGTATACCCACAACATGTTAAACTTAGATACAGAGATAATGTTCCTAGTCAAACTAGATACATCGAAACAGTTTCCTATTTTAAGTACATGCCAAAATGGTAGTTACAAAACTTAGGTTCCCACAGCCAAAACAACGACTCTTGTCCTGTTTCCAACTCATAGGTCGATCTCAACTGAAGCCAGTCTCCTGCTAATCAGCAGATTCCGCACATCAGTAGATATATTTATGTACCACATCCAGTATCTAAAATCCAATTTTAAAACCAGCAGTGCATATGTTTATAACAAACATACATGAAGCCGGATCATTGACCGTCTTCACTTCCTCATGTTTGCCTTGTCCATACGGTAGTCACGCTTCTAGTGACCCCGTTTGCCACAATTTAGGTAGACATCTTGGGATATGTCCTTTGTCTTCCTAGAAGAGTGTGACGATTTTGCATTTGCCCCTTTTAGAAGCTCTGACTCTGCCTCCTTGAGCATAGCCATCAAATCTCCAAGAGTTTACTCTTGGTTCATAATGAACCTGCCCTAGCTTTCAGGTAAAGACTATAAGATCAAATCTTTGCCAGTATCGGCCACGTAGGTTATGGCCAACTAACCTAGCTTATCGATATCAGCAATCATCTGCGACACCTAGTGCTCGACAAATGTACCCTCTGACATACACGAGCGAAAGAGCTTCTTTCTCAATTTGTACTTCTAAGATCTAAGAATAGATCTATGAAGATCCTTTAATTTCAACATCATGATATAAAGATCTAATCCTTAGTTTTAACGACAAAATTAAAGTGTCATTGCATTAAGCATAAAGGATTAAGCACTAAAGTTATCATCACCATCAGTCTTCGAAAGCTCATGCTCTACTATTTGCTCAACTCCGGGCTCATGCCCGAGATGTCACTCTATCAAATAGAATAACTTCTCAGTTCCCAGGACTATTCTGAGGTTCTATTCCCAATCTGAAAATTGGAGCCGTTTAAAGACATTTTCATCCTGGATTATGTTCTAAATGCTAATCTTTCAGTTATCTTGATTCCAATAGTCCAACTATCCAATCAACGATTTCGGGTACAATTGACTATAATGATTACTATAGTCTAACTATATAATCAATTATAATTTGATTGGTTAAATTCAAATATATTGATTACTATAATCCAATTATATATCAACTATAAATGAAGTAGTTTGAATACAGTCTAACTGTTTAATTAAAACAACAATTGAATATTAGTTCAACTAATATATTTAAAACTCTTAATGACGAAAAATTAAATGAGCGCGTATTGGGAAGTATTAAAACAAAATTGCAAATTTAATACTTGCCTCCCACTATTTTTCGGCGAGCCTTTAACCCTTTGTTGAGTACTCGGGAAACCTAGTTTCCTAGTGGGCTAGGATCCCGTTAAATAGCACACAATCTAGACTTTGGCCAACAAATTGTATGAAACTTAACTAGGTAGATCTCCAAGATTAATTGAATCTCATCCAATTCCTAGATCCAGTAGGTGGACTTCCAAGTCCGAAACATATATCCAATATATGTCAATATATCTAATATATTGCCTATCATTTTTCCTCTAAATCAACTAAGGCTTGGCTTTGGCTCAACAAGCTTAATGATTATAGTTAAGCTTGACCCATTGACTTTGGAAAGCTTCGTAATCGATGACGATGGACAAGAAGTGATCTTGACTTTGGCAAACAAATCACAACTTGGACAAGACATGCGATATGGAACAAAGCCTTCATGATTCAAACACATCCGCGATGGACAAAGGTCTTGACTTTGGCCAACAAACCAGTGCCAATCTTGGATCTTGAGAATGAATCATTCAGTGGAAGGAAAACGCTTAATATTTGTTGAGGTTTTTTTTGCTTAATTGGCAACCAATTAATTATCTTTGATTATGTCTCATCATACACCCTTAAACATGCATTCTAAAAGCATAATAAGGTGCGATAAATAAATTAATAATGATATACGGATGGATATATCACAAATTGTTCCTAGAACAAATAACTCCATTTCCTCTCCTCGGCTAGCACTATTCTTACTTCTACCCATTTACGTAACACTTCTAAATAAACCTCATTTACATTGAGGGGAATAGGTGAGAAGAGAAATACAATGTAAAAGAGGTAATAGGCTGGACACGCAGGTCTAATTTAATAAATTCTAAATTTATTACAACAATTTCCAAAATTTCCCTCACCCATCTAATCTCCATCTGATATACATTATTCATACAGCACATCCATGTATTCACACAAAGCATGTTATCAATCAATCAAATCCAATTAATTAATCTTTGATTAATGTGTTAGACATTATGACCCATAGCGTCACTGTTTTGTAAATGATATTGTATTATTGTACAAAATTAACTATGTGATCATGAAATTGCCTTTTGCCGTTTTGTAAATTATTTACTTTGATATATTGACGGCAAAAGTCCGTATGATTAGTTCCGTATTGAGATGATATGAGACAGTATCAATATAAAAGGTTTAATCATTAAATATCCCTAGTCGGAGTATTATCGAGATCGGACATCGATAATGCGGAATAGACTAGTATTGCACTTGTGCGAGTTGTGATGGCACAACGGCATAGTTCTCATATATTTAAGTTTTGGATACTTATGCAAGTGCGATAGGAGGTTGTGTTTTACCGATGGTACGAAAAACATCTTCGCTCTGGATAGACCCCGCGGAATCCCATTGGTAGTATGTCTGCGTGTCTATGGGAGGCCGCATCAGGGTAGGTGTATATGGTCTTAACCTGAGACTTGCATCGCTAGTACTTGCGACAATCGGTAAACTTTGGTTGTGGTGGTTCGGGCTTTAACCGGTTCTGTGTACGTCTCTTCTGGGTTTATCAAGAATCGTAGTGTACTGGATGTGATGTCAAGATGGAAGTATCACTTCAGACATAGGAGATGATGATCACGCAGGATACAGAACTAGTACTCTATAAAAGGTTGCAACCGTCGGGACAATATGACCAGGTCAGGATTGTCCGATTTAAATAGACTAGTTGTTTGATATCCGATATATGTTTCGTACGGGGCAGACACATTTCCAGCCCCAGGCCTAACATGTGATCGTTCGATACTGGATCGATGTACGAGATACTACGGTATACTACGCTTGATAAAGATCTAATATTCCAGTAAGAATATTTCTGGAGAATTGGGTAGGCATGGCGCTTTGCTAGAAGCCAACCTTGTCTTGTAAATCGGTAAAAATGTAGTACGAGGTACGTACGTGTTTGGATTATCCAACGACCGTATTTACTGCCAACATATCCGGAGATCTCTTGGGTCGCTTCCTAAAGATCACCTATGATGTTTGATTCGAACTTTATTAATCTTGGATTAATTACGGAGAAAATTTATCTTGGATAAAATGCCTTATTAGGAGAGAGAGAGAGATCGATTAATTTGGAATTATCGATAAAATAATATATTCGATATATTATTAAACGAAATTAGATTTCGACGCGGAATTAAAATCGGATTTTAATTCGGGAAAACGAATTAATTTGGATTAATTCGTTAGCGAGCGATCTGAATAATAATTACGCTAGGCGTAATTATTTAATTCTCGTCGCGACGGAAATTAGTTAATTCGGAATTAGCGAATTTGGGCCCGAAAGTGTTTGCGGACACATTCGTATTTTGAAACGGGTGGAATCCGCAAATCACATCGCGATATCTCATTACTTGACACGAATAGATGATGGATGTATCTAGTCACCTTTATGGGATGATACATTGTCTCTATTCTCAATGTGAGATAATGATGGCATATGATGAATTTTCCTTTGGAGGGAAAACCTTTCACGGTTTTTGAAGGGTTTTTAATTAAAAAATTCATTTTGGTATTTGATATCTCATAATTGCTTTTCATTTGCCTCTCACATTTTTGGTAACAAAAGAGAACCAAAAATTGAAAAGGCTAACACTCATTCCTTCTCCTTGCTCACGCCGTGAGCTTCTTCAAAGAAGGCAGAAGATTGTTTTCATCTTCTCCATTTTGCTAGCACATTTAAGGGATCAAAAGAGGTGATAGGGAAACATCCTTGGAGCTTGGAACACTTGAAGACTTGAAGCTTCTCTCCATCTTCTTGCTTGGCCGAAACTTCCACCTTGCAGACTCAAGGATTGTCTTCACCATTTTCGTCACAAAGCTTAGTAAGTATGATTCCGCCATGTTTCTAGCTTTGCATGTATGTTATTTGTATTTCTATGGCTTAATCTTTCTTTGGGACTAATTATAGAAACCAACAATGGTATCAGAGCCATGTTTAAGCATGAAATACATTAGGGTTAATTTGGGGAAAATTGATTGAAGCATGTTCTTGTGAAATTGGATGCTAAAGTATGCTTATATATGTATGTAATATGATATTATACATGATCAATTTTGAGAAAAATGCATTGGATAATTTTTTCCCAAAAATTGATTGCCTTGGCCGATTTACTGGTTTGGTATTTTGCATGCACAAGTTCATTAGATGATTGAGTATGCTTAAATGTATGTAATATGATATTATACATGATCAATTTTGAGAAAAATGCATTGGATAATTTTTTCCCAAAAATTGATGCCTTGGCCGAATTTACTGGTTTGGTATTTTGCATGCACAAGTTCATTAGATGATTGGAGTATGCTTAAATGTATGTAATATGATGTATTACATGATCAATTTTGAGAAAAATGCATTGGATGAATTTTTAACCAAAATTGTTGATTGACCGAAAATGGAGATCCTTTCACTTAATTGGATTTTTTGCTTTCAAGTTCATTAGATGACTTAAAATCAATACGGGATGTAGATTAGTGATTCAATTGGATTGAAAAACAAATCGAACCGCAAAAATCCCTCTTGGCCGAATACAACATGACATGTTAAAGGACTTGATTTTTTGTTCAAATAAATGTTAGACAAGTGTTTTGAACAATTGATGATTAATAAATTAAATTGGTGTTTTTGAAATATTTGGTTTAATGAATTAATCATGCAACTACACTGTAATCAATTGAATTTTAAAATTTGGAATATTAAAATTTAATTAATGGGCTTTTATGTTTAATTGGGCCTTATGGGCTTGAAATTGATTTTATGGCACTTAAGGGTGATTCCTTATTTGGGCTTGGTAATTGGGTTTGACCCACATTGACCAAAGCCCAAGCCTTGATAAATCAATTGAAAGCCCATCAGACTTTAATTAAACACACATTGGATGTTAGTTGGGCTTGGAGACCCAATTTGATAAGATTTAGAATATAATCTTAAAATCACATTAAAAGTGTAAACATTTAATTTGGAATTAAATAAATTGAATTAGTATTGAATACGACTTAAATTGGATTTAACGGGTAGTTCGATATAATTCGTGAATTCGTACCTTATGTACTTATTCTCAAACGAGTTGGACTCGCGCAAAATCAAACCATTGTTTGAACATTGGATGATCACTTAAACAAAGACTATTTATTGGATTTGATTGGTTGTATAGCATGTCTTGAATGAATATACATGTATGTGATGAATGAATAGTGTATAGCGGATGGATATTAGAAGGGAATGGGTAATTTTAGAAATTATTGTAAATTTAGAATTTATAAATTGGACATGCGTGTCCAGCCTTATCTCTTTTATCTCTTCGTATTCTCTTCTCACCTAATTCCCCTCAATGTAAATGAGGTTTCTCTTATTGTATTATGTAATGGGGTAGAAGTAGAATATTGCTAGCGGGGAGAGGAAAGGGAGTGATTTGTTCTAGGAACAAATTGTTTTATATATCCATCCATATATCACTATTAATTACTTTACGCGCTTTATAATGTTTTAGAAGCATGCTCAAGGGTGTATGATATGAGACCTAATAAAGATAATATTTGGTTGCCAATTACGCAAAATCCCTCAATTTATATTAAGCAATTATCTTCCATTGAATGATTCTTGTTCAAGATCCAAAATTGGCATTGGTTTGTTGGCCAAAGTCAAGACCTTTGTCAATTGAGGATGTACTTGAATCATGAGAGTTTGTTCCACAATCTAGACTTTGGCCAACAAATTGTATGAAACTTAACTAGGTAGATCTCTAAGATTAATTGAATCTCATCCAATTCCTAGATCCAGTAGGTGGACTTCCTGTTGGACAAAATGACCCATAGCGTCACTATTTGCACATATCATTGTGTT
>SKCR01022187.1:0-15037 GCA_019454045.1 Zanthoxylum bungeanum
AGGTGAGTAATAAAAGCACTAGTACCTGCAAAATGACAATGGTCAGATAAATATAAAATAGATCGTGAATCCCAAAAGTTTAGAGTAAAAAAATCAAAAATTAAATTAAAGGAAATCAAAGCAATAAATTGAAACAATATGTACTGGTAGTTGTGATTATGGCTTATATTTTCTTCTGGTTTTATGTCCAGTAACGGCTTGAACGCCCTCTATGGGTCGATGATATGTTTCCCATCCAATTTCTTATAAATTGGCAAACCATGTCTTTTAAAGTCAGATTCTCGAGACTGTATTGTTGTCTTTCTTTTTGAAATTGTGTATGCAAATTGCGAATCACTTGATGAACATGTCCACTAGGATGCGTCTCAAGAGTCAATGATATATCATCTAAAGACTTCTTACTCAAGCCATCTCTAATGAATTGAATTTTATTTTCACGATTGTCAGACACCATTCCTAAAGAGCGGCAACTAGTGTTACACGTTCAACGTGCATATTTATAACAAACACATAATTGTTTAGCTCTTCGTTTCTTAGCATATGTGTTTTTCCCTAAACCAGACATGTAAGAAATGAAAGAGTCAGATGACTCACCTGCCAAGCGAACCCTTGCTTCAATTACCCAACGAATATCACTAGGAATATCATGGATCATAAGAAGCATCATTCTTTCGGTGCGCGCTTTGTAAATTTTCATCAGAGCATTTTGGGGAGTGAAAGAAATGATCGTGGAGTTTTGTAAGAGTTTCTTCCATGCCTTGATTGTAGGGTATCAGTAATTTTAGGAATCTGAAAGAACCGAATTAGAGTCACGGAGTATCGTTATCAGCTGTTTAACTGGGGTGCAAGATTCTGACAAAAGAGAAAAGAAAAAATGATGCAAAAGTCAAAAATATGAAAATTAGACAAATACAAAAAAAAATGCATCAATTATAGTACACTGGGTTTGAAATGAAAAGAGATTCTTGAAAATTTGAACACTCTAAAAATGGTTTCAGACGTTGTCCATTCACTTTAAATACATCACAATTCCTACGATTCTCAATGTCAATAGCTCCATATGGGTAAACGTGCTTCACAATAAATGGGCCAGTCCATTTGGATTTCAATTTTCCAGGAAATAAATGAAGACGAGAATTATAAAACAAAGCTTTTTGATCAATTTCAAATATTTTTCTTGAAATTCGACTATCATGAAAGACCTTAGTTTTAGCTTTAAGAATTTTCGCATTCTCATATGAATCATTCCTTAACTCTTCAAGCTCATTTAATTGCAATTTACGTTCATGACTAAGATTTTTAAGGTTTGAATTGAATGCTTTAATAGCTCAATATGCCTTATGCTCAAGTTCTACAGGCAAATGATAATGTTTTCCATAAACTAGATGATAGTTGTAGGCATTGCATTTTTGCATGTGAAACCCGATGATGAGTCTCAGTTGGAGGCACTACCTTTTTAGCTAAGGATATTGCGGGAAACGGAGGTCGGAAGGGGAAATTCAGAATAAGTATGTCATCAAGTTTATTTCACAAGCTCACTGTCTTCGTTAGTGCTGCGTTCGTTACTTCGTTCGAACATCAGGCAGATTGCGGGCGTTCGTGTCGCGTTCGAGGAAGCGTTCGAACGGCGTCAGTGTTTCTGGTTTTGCTGCTACCTCGCACCCCAGCCCAATTAGCTCCCCAAAGCCCATAAAACACATCCCAATTTAATTAAATTAAACATTAAATATTAAATAAAATATTTAAACCATTTACCAATTAAATAAAACACAAAATATAATCATGCCTAATGAAGATAAATCTAATATATTAACTTCCTAACTAAACAAATCACATACTAAATTAAAAAGATGTCATGCCTAATTAAAATCAATCCTAACCAATTAAAACCAATCAAATATTTGACTTCCTAATCTAATAAAACATCTACCAATTTAAAATAGTTGACTTCCTAATTTAAAATATTTTGTCCCCCCTCAATCTTGTGTATACCATTCTTAGGACTCCTAATTTGGAAACTAGATCTCTTCCTGTGAGACAAGGGCAGACCCTAGCTCTCTTCTATATAAACATGCATTAACCTAGCCACACCATCTCTCCACTCTCTCTAATACACGCCCAAGACATCAAAACACTTCACATATACACAAAAAGAGAACAAAGAGCCCTAACCATCTCCTCCATAGCCGAGACAACAAGAGCCTTAATCCTCCACCATAACCGAATCCACACAAGCAACTATCCTCCATAGCCGAATCCAAAACGCCTATACACCACCAAAAATAACCACCAAAACAGAAGCCACATTCACGCCTAAACAGCAGCCCCCTTCACACCCAAACTGCACTGTTTTACACGCCTGAACTGCACACACTGTTTAACACCCAAAAACAGCAGCCCAAATCCACTTAAAGCATTGCCTAAAAATCTTAAAAACAGTACATAAAACTGCATTCATAATCATTAAATAATTAAAACATCAAAACAGGTGACCTGAACAGTGAGCAGCAAAACAGAGGCCTAACAGTAGCAAATCGGAGTCAAAGACAGCAGCAAAAGACGGAGAACGACGACCCCAAACAGTGAGACAACGAACGAGAGCAGTGAACCAGTGAACCGAAAGAGTTACGGAGCAACCACCCTTCCGACGACCGTGTGCCGTACATCCGAGAGGTGATTTAAAAGGTTAGACCTGAGGGTACTTTTCACACTCATCTTTATTTGATTTTTGTTATTTATTTGATTGTATTTTACTTATTTGTGTATGATGTGTGTTGTGGGTATTGGATGAATGAAAGAGTGTCGTCTCTTGTGGTATATAGGATGGAAACCCAGACGTAAATTCCGTAGCCGAATCCGAATGGACGGTAGTGCGGTCTGTACTTGGGATACAACTCCACGTACCGCTTGAGTAAACGGCACCCTCTTTGTGTTTTGTGTTGCTTTTGTTTATTTTTCGTCACTTGAATTCTGTATGTTGTTTATTTATGCATGATTCAATCGAGCGCATGGGCTTAGTAAGTGGAATGAAAGATCCCCTATGGGGAGGGTTTAAGCCCTTTACCACGATGCTTTGCCGCGCCGGTTGATGTGTGTTCGGTTGGATGCAAGATACGTTCAATCGGGCATACTTAGTTTGATATTATTGTCTTTATCTTTTTATGCATGGTTCAATCAAGCGCATGGGCTTAGTAAGTGGAATGAAAGATCCCTTATGGGGAGGGGTTAAAACCCTTTACCACGACGCTTTGCCGCGCCGGTTGATGTGTGTTCGGATTGGATGTAAGATGTGTTCAATCGGGCATACTTGGTTTTGATATGATTGGCTCTATTTTTGTATGTATGATGCGATCGAGCGCATGGGCTTAGTATGTTGGTCTAAAGGTCCTCTCTTTGAGAGACCAAGAGCCCCAAAAGGCCACCTTTACGGCAGTACTTCGCCGCGCCCCTTTATTTTGTTGTTTATGTATTGCGTCCCATTTCATGCATCAGGTATGTTCTCGTTCGAACGCGTTTACGAACGCAACTCGAACGCGCATGCATTTTGCCTTATCATGCATCAGGTCTCATTTCCGTTCGAACGCGTTCACGAACTCCATACGAACGTGAGCATTCTGTTTCATTTCCGTCCGAACGCGTTAACAAACGCCATACGAATGTGAGCATTCTGTTTCATTTCCGTTCGAACGCGTTAACAAATGCCATACGAACGTGAGCATTCTGTTTCATTTCCGTTCGAACGCGTTATCAAACGCCATACGAACGCGAACCTTCTGTTTACCGTTCGAACGCGTTTACGAATGCTACACGAACGCGAACACACTGAACTGAGACATATTCATCACATGCCATGCATAATTGTTTCTTAGGTGATTTTGTTATGGAACCACACATAGTCATTCTTATCTTCGTGCACATAATAATGAAAAGCATGTTTATTCCATTAGTTGCGTCATGTGCCTTAGTCTTGATTTAACGCATTACGATTCATATACCTATGCCATGATGACTTTGGAGTATTATTTCTTGTGATATATCGGATGGAAACCCAGACATAAATTCCGTAGCCGATTCCGAATGGACGGTAATGCGGTCTGTACTTGGGATACAATTCCACGTATCACTTGGAAAAGTGCTCACATGTATGCTTGTGCGGTTATTATGTATGCTTGTGTTTTTCATGAATATGATATGCTGAATGAAGTTGTATGTTTGTTGTTACTTTGAGGTATTTTCAAGCATGTGTTCTTAGATGTGAGATATATGTGAAATGTATGTATAAGTTTTATTTTGTACCCGTGAATTTAGAAGCATGATACTCTTGGAAATAAGTGCTACTTAAGCCTGATTAAATTATTACATAATCTTGTCATTACAAGTGGCATAAGTAAGGGACCATTCCGAACCCAATGGTTTGAGGTCTTCCCTTGCGAGGGGTGAGTGCGGCCTTAAATCTCATTTTCCCGGTTCACACCGGGTGGCGACTCCATTATTCTCCGGTTTAGTCCCCCGTGGCTACTCCGTACTCCCGATCGGGCCGCGAGCCCGGGACAGCATGCGTCGCCCAGTTCCCGTGTTCCCACAATAGTGAGACATTTCCAAAGATGTTTTGAAAGCTGTTCGGTATGCCCAAAGTGCATCAGTCAGTCGAAGAGACCAATCTTTGCGATTTGGGTTGATTGTTTTTTTCCAAAATTTGTTTGATTTCCCTATTTACTAGTACAACTTGACTATTTTTCTGAGGGTGATAAGAGGTGGAACTTAACTCATTTTGAGAATAATCGACTGCGAATAAAATATATAAAAATCCAAATGACGGTGGAAATGAACCCATGAAATCTATTCCCCAACAATAAAAGATTTCGATGTCAATGATGGGATTTAAAGGCATCATGTTTCTTTTTGAAATGGATCCCAACTTTTGACAATTTTCACAAGTTTTGAAGAGAGCATGTGTATCTTTAAAAATGGTGGGCCAATAAAATCCACACTACAAGATTTTTACAGCGGTTTTCTTAGATGAGAAGTGACCTCCACATGCTTCTGAATGACAACTAAATAACACAACTTATCTCATTGTCTGGTATGCATCGTCGGAAAATTTGATCAGGGCAATACTTGAACAGATATGAATCGTCCCAGTAGAATCTTTTGGCTTCGGTCAAAAATTTCTTCTTATATTGATTGCTCCAATATGGAGGTATTTTTCCTGTTGCAAGAAAATTGACAATAGCATACCAAGACATTGTATTTACAGAAAATAAAAAACCATCAGGAAAATAGTCATTGATAGGAGTTGTTGTTGGGGTTTTGGGCGGCAATTCGGGTAAACGAAGCGGAACGCGAAAATCAAAATTTTCCGATTTCAATAATTTTTCTTGGATAATTTATTTTAATTACTCAATACTTAAAAAT
Organism: Zanthoxylum bungeanum; assembly: GCA_019454045.1. NCBI lineage: Eukaryota > Viridiplantae > Streptophyta > Magnoliopsida > Sapindales > Rutaceae > Zanthoxylum > Zanthoxylum bungeanum. The sequence continues at coordinate 5,416 of SKCR01022187.1, forward strand.
TGAAATTTTTACCCAAAAATCATATTTTTCCATAAATTACTGATTAGCCCCTAAACTTTGTATTTTAATCATTTTAGTCCTAAATTGTCAAATACAATTTTAATTGATTCCAAATAAATCCCAAAATGATTTATACATGTCTTATACATGAAAATATAATTTGCAACTCAAGAAAACAGTTTTCCCTCTTATTGCCGAGAGGTCCCTAAAATTTCAAGAATTTATAATTTGGTCTTTTTAGTTCAAAACACGTCAAGATCAAATCCAAAAATTTCCAAATTTAATATACATCATATATATATCAAATTACATCACATATATGAAAAGCCCCAAATTTGGAGTGGGTTATGAATCCTAATTTTACACTTTCAACAAATTGATAAATTAACAACAAATTAATTAAATTCAATACTTTAATTCAATTCCCAACACACCAAACAAGTCTCACCATCATGAAATAATACAAGAACAATTCTAGGTCATTTATGAGTGGCTAAGTAAATCTAGAATGGCAACTCACCATCAAATGGTTAAAAAGAAAGCTTAAGAAATAATTTCATGCAATCTTAATATATATACATGCTTCCATCTTTCATCCAAGTTCCCAATCATCAAAATACATCCACAAAAGAGTAGAGAAAAATTTAAGCTACACATATTGAAGCCTAGAATCTTAGAAACATTTTTCATGAAGAAGAAAGTAAGAAAAAACTTACAAAAACCCAAGTTTCCAAGCCTTTTTGCTTTCTTTCTTCCATTTTCTCTCAAACTCTCTTTTGTATGTGTTTTTAGGGTTCTTAGATAATGAAACAAAAAAGAAAAGGATGGCTTATATATTTATTCCAAATTGCTGTGAAAATGGAAAAAAATATTAGCCATTAATTTTCTATTTTTGTTTCAATAAATGGAAAATGATTTAATAAAAATTTGTGGTAATAAATCATCAAACAATTTAATGTTTATCACAAATAAACCAATTAAATCATGCCATTTTAAACCAATCAAAATTGGCCATTAAATCCAATCAAAAATAGCCATTTAGCTTACTTTATAAAAGTAAAATATATTTATCATTTAATTAGTTTAATTATTCAACATTTGAATAATCAAATAATTAAATACAAATATCTTAAATATATGTATTATATTTACATTAAATAATCAAAATACATATATTAATTATAAATATCAAATATCATAATTTGATATTTAATAAATGGCCGAAAGATCTCAAACTCATGTATTTTCGTTTAACCGTTAAACGACTTATAAATAATCAGTATTATTTATAAAAGTGCCCTAGTGCTCTATGAGTATATTTCATTAGTGAGACTCTCTAGGTTCATGCATATCCGTCACGAAATCCAATTTCGTGTCCATAATTTACCCACCCGTAAATTATGACGAACACATATAAAATCATTGAACCATACAGGTCGAGGTAACATCATACGTATAATCCTTCCGTCACAGGTATCCAGATTATCCCAGAGATATAGACATAAACGTCAAATCTCTTTAGGTATAATCCCGTCGACGATTCTATTAGCAATCTCTTAATAACACATAGAACTTATTTCTACAGTGTACCACGGGCCCATGGATTTAACAGATTGCTAATACCATAATGGATACCTATGATCTGTACACAGAACCGACGGATCATATCTTGATACGCACAGGATATCCTGAGGATCAGTGCACACCCAACGAACAGACGGAGGTCTGATCTAAATAGATCAGTGACGTGACTGCCATCAAAGTGTGAAGGATACCTCATACATCCACAGTGGTATCTCAAGTTGAAGGATCACTATGCTCACTCAACCCGAGAAGATATTTATTGACGTTGGTATACCATCTATTTAGAATATTCAGTGAGTCGTTCAGTGTTTATCTGATATAAACACCCACGTGTCTATACGAGTCTCCTGAGACTCATGGTTCATTCAGAAACCATTGGAATCTAATATTTCAATATACGACACATACAGGTCTCAACGGGTTTACTTACTGACCAAGTAATTGTAAATCTTGACCAAGAATAGTTAAAGAATGATACTGCTCAATGTCAGTTGCGACGCTTTTGCAACTGTATCATAACCAATCACTCTATGGTCATTTACGTCTTTACCATATAATAAAAGAATTTATATTATAGAAATTGTTTATTTTATTCACTAATAAAATATTTACAAAATTATTTACAGGGAAATACATAAGAAATTGGCGCTCTGAGCACCAACCCCAACAAAATCTCTCATTTTCTCTAGTGCCAATATCGATTGTATCTAATACCCATCGACTCCACATGTTTATCAAATAAATTTGGAGGTATGGCCTTCGTGAGCGGGTCTGCTACATTATCTTCACTGGGAACTTTGCACACGATAATGTCACCTCGCGACATAATCTCTCGAATGATGTGGTACTTTCATTCCACATGCTTCGATTTCTGATGCGCCTTCAGTTCATTTGCTTGCGCAATGGCACCAGTATTATCATAGTATAACAGAATCAGATTCTCAATACTTGGGACAACTCTCAGTTCTGTGATAAACTTTTTAAGCCAAACAGCTTCTTTTGCAGCTTCAGAAGCAGCAATATATTCCGCCTCTGTGGTGGAATTAGCTGTAGACCCATGTTGGAATTTTTCCAACAAACTGCACCTCCGTTAAGGGTAAATAAGAATCCTGATGTAGACTTTCTATCATCGGGATCCGATTGGAAATCAGAATCTGTATACCCATTAACCTGCAGTTCATTTCCTCCATATATGATAAATTTATCCTTAGTACCTTTAAGATACTTCAGGATATGTTTAACATCCATCCAATGGTCATTTCCTGGATTGGATTGATATCTACCGATTACACTAACCGCGTAGCTAATATCAGGCCTCGTACATAACATGGCATACATAATGCTACCCAAACATGAAGCATAAGACTGATTAGACATTCTAATCTTCTCATCTTCTGTTTGTGGATACATCTTCTTCGAAAGATGAATGCCATGTCTAAACGGTATATTTTCTGTCTCACAGTTAGCAAAATTATACCGTTCTAAGATCTTATCTATGTACGTTGATTGAGATAACCCAATAAGCTTCATTTCTCTATCCCTATAGAGTTTTATACCCAAGATATAAGAAGTTTCACCCAGGTCTTTCATGGAGAAATTCTTACAGAGGTAAGCTTTGACGTCTTGCATCATTCATATATCATTCCCAATGATTGGGATGTCATCAACATAGAGAATCAAAAATACTATCATACTCCCACTGGCCTTCTGGTACACACAGGATTCTTCCGTATTCTTAAGAAAATCAGACAATCTAATAATCTTATCGAATCGAAGATTCCAACTTCGTGAAGCTTGTTTAAGCCCATAAATGGACTTTTTAACCTTACAAACCATGTCTGAGGTTTCGCTGGATACAAAACCCTCCGGCTATTCCATATAGATTTCTTCATCAAGAAACCTATTTAGAAAAGCCTTTTTGACATCCATTTGCCAAATCTCATAATCATGGTAAACAGCAATAGACAATAAAATCCTTATAGACTTTAGCATCACAACTGGCAAAAAAGTTTCATCATAGTCGACACAGGTCGCTGCGTGTAACCTTTAGCTACCAGTCTGGCCTTAAAGGTTTCAACCTTTCCATCAAGCCCACGCTTCCTCTTGTAAACCCATTTACTGCCGATCGGAATAATTCCTTCAGGAAGCAGAACCAAATCCCAAACTTGATTATGATGCATAGAGTCTAACTCTGATTTCATGGCCTCTTGCCATTTCGCGGAGTCGATGTCCAACATCGCTTCTCTATAGGTGTAAGGGTCAGTTTCTTTAATTAAGAGAACATCTAGACTCTTTTCTTGTATCAAATACAAGCGTTCAGAAGGTCTAGACACCCTTTGGGACCTACAGAGTGTGTGTGTTGAAGGTTCTTCATCTTTGAACTTAAGGTTCCTCCAATGGTTCATTGGTTCCAGGTTGTACTTCATCAAGTTCAACCTGTCTATGATTACCTTCCTCAGGAAAAAAATTATACCTCTAGAAATTTTGCGAAGCGAGCTACGAACACATTTCGATGCTCGGTATCATAGAACAAATATTCTTTCATATTTGAAGGATATCCAACAAACCTAAACTTTTGCCCCTCGAGGCGAAAACTTATCTTGCTGATCCATCATGACATAGGCAAGACAACCCCAAAATCTTAACATAATTAATATTCGATTTCCTACAAGTCCATATCTCATATGGAGTTGTAGGAACAACATTGGAAGGAATCTTATTCAAAAGATGAGCATCATTTAAAAGAGAAAAAACCCCATAAATAATAGGGCAAATCTGTAAAACTCAACATCGATCGGACCATATCCAATAAAGTATGATTTCTCATTTCGAACACTCCATTGTGCTGTGGAGTACCCGGGAGTATATTGAGCGAGAATCCCATTCTCTTTAAAATATCGGTGAACTCACCACTCATTATATTCACCGCCCCGATCAGATCGAAGACATTTAATATTTTACCAGTCTGTTTTTCTACTTCATTTCGGAATTCTTTGAACTTTTCAAAGGTTTCTGATTTCTGTTTCATTAAATAAACATAACTATATTGTGATAGATCATCGGTAAAGGTAATAAAGTATGAAAAAATACTGTGAGCAGTGTGCCTCATGGGACCATATACATCAGAATGTATTAGTTCCAATAAGTCAGCGGCTCGGTGTCCTACACCCGAAAATGAGGCTTTGGTCATTTTACCCCGAATACAAGATTCACAAGTTAGATAAGGTTCAATGGTGAGATCCTATATCAAACCATTCCTAACTAACTGGGTTAGGCATTTCACGCCTATATGACCCAACCTCATATGCCACAGTTCAGTATTATTTATATCTGATACTTTACGTTTATTAATTCCAACATTAAAGATATATTATAAGGTATGAAAAATGTAATGACCTTGCTCACTTGGACAAACTAGGATCTGAACATTATATCTATCATATAAATATAAAGAACGATTCTTAATATTTACATTATATCCTTCAGTATCTAATACAAAAAGTGACATAATGTTCGCAACACATCTCGGTACAAAAAAGCAGTCATGCAACAAAAGGGTCCCACTAGGTAGGAGAATCTCGCATAAGCCCACAGTAACTGTATCCAGAGAGTTGCCACTCCTGAAATGCAACTGTATCTCCCCAGATTTTAGCCGTCTACTTTCCTTCAGCACCTGCAACGAATTGCCAATGTGAATTGGACAAGCAGAATCTAAAATCCAACTGGACGACATAGCTTCACAAGCTAATGAGATATCAATAATGGGAAAATAAAAGTACCTGAAGTAGATGCTCTTTCCTTTCTGATTTTCGCCAAATATTTAGGACAATTCCTTTTCCAGTGGCCAATCTTGCTTGTAGTGGTGGCATTTATCTTCGATAGCTCTCTTTAGTTTAGCTATCTTACCATGCGGTGGAAGATTCGAACCTTTTTTTTTACATTTCTTCTTCTTCCCTTTCTGTTTAGATTGAGAGAAAGCATGAAGAGCAGTGGGTTTAGAAGGCCGAGTCGGTACACTCCTTCCCTAAATCTTCCTCCGCAGTTTGCAACATCTTATGCAGCTCCTGCTAAGAACAGCTATTCTCATTCATATTGAAATACATCACAAATTGGCGATATGATGGTGGGAGAGATCCAAGTATGATACTTCATCCTAAAGTGTCATTCAGAGGGAAATTATAGCACCTCAACTGTTCAATAAGATCAATCAGATGAAGTACATAAGGGCTCACAGCTTGTCCCTCTTCCAGTTTTGCATGGAACAATTCCATTGCAATTTTATGAACCGAGACCTGTTCTTGGTTCATAAAGGATTCTCGCAGCCGCATCATCATAGTATATGCGTCAGGCAATCCAAAATATTACCTCTTAAGCTTCGGTGCCAATGAACTGAGAATATATGATTTGACCCTCCTATCATCATCTCTCCACTTTTGGAGAGTCTCATGTTCCTCTTGTGTAGCATCATCTGCTATGGAAAGTGACAACAGACCTTCTAACACATATTCTACTTGCTTAGACCGAAGAACAATTCTTAGATCCAAGTCTCAATCTGCAAAGTTTTCGGCGCCTTTAAGCTTGTTCGTATCAAGTATACGAGCAAATGGATTAGAAGCAGGTGCCGCCATCGTAAATCTATCATATAGATAGCGAAAAACGGTTAGCAGACTAAACATTTTCATATAATATAAAATAAACAAAGCATAAATAGATAATGGATTTTTAATCTAAAAATGTCCCTCCCACTATTACATGCAATACTGTAATCCCCAAATAGAATGCAAACAAACAATTAATTAAATTAAATATAATAGTGAAAAGTGGATCCCATTAATATATTTCAGCTCACAGCTTTGGCACGATCTCGCCTACGTATATTCATTAGGTAGACAACTCATTGTCAATCACTCACTAGTGACTTCTGGGTTCCGGTCCTGGTCGTTTCTCGTTGTGACAGCTTTGGCACGTTCACAATGAGGCGTACTAAGGTTAAACTTGTCAATGATAAATTCAAGATACTTACGTAGTCCCGACAGCTTTGGCACATTCAGAATTTCCGCTTTTGCAAAACCACATTCAACCAACCAAAAGCAATCATTCTCTTCTCCCTATAATTGATACTTGTAAATAAATACTATCAATAATTAATAACAGCAGTAGGAATTAAGTCCTCATGGATCGATATTTTTATACTACTTGAACGATACGTGCGCTTGCGTATACGTGTGTGTTTACGCCGGTTAAGTATCTAATTATAGGGAGAAGGGAATTGATTGCTTTTGGTTGGTTGAATGTGGTTTTACAAAATAAAATAAAAACAGACTCAAAAGAAAATACTAAGGAAAATAAAAGAAAAGACTCAAAGATCTAGGGTCGTGACTCCACACAATATTATTATAAAGATGAATTTATTCTCTTATTTATGTGTAATAAATCAGTTTGCTAACCTGGAACACGAAAATATGCAAAAGCCTCTGTCGATGGTTAGACGCAAATACCCAGTATAACCCAATTGAACCATATGTCTATGTCAACCAAATTACCTGGATTCATTAAGATTAAGTTCCAATTATGGCTACCCCGCCCGACAGGTATATGTCTATCTTGTAAGGAAATCTATTAAAGGGTTATCTATCCTTAAGGAAGATCATGGGCTATTGAATCTAAGGCTGAAACTTAAAATCCCTATGTCTAGTTCATTTTAAGTTTACCAAATCAATCTTATTGGTGATCAGACAACAAGAAGCATTAAGCTTAAGACTCAATAAACAAACTAAAGAATTACCCATAAAAAGAAAATCAATTATTAAGTGTGGATATTGTGTTTCATCACTTCCCTATAATAAAATAAAATGCTGGGGTTAGAGGATCCACATTTAATATTTCTTATCTAGGAATCTCACTTATTATAATATATAAATTATTTTATGTTCTCCTTTCTCATGAATTAATAATATTAAACAATTAAAACCAGCCATATAGGCGGTAATCCATTTAGTCCAACTACACCAGCCATACCGACCATATAGGCCGTAATAAAGTATGACATTAATTAATCCGGTTAAATTATAATTTATAAATTGTAATTAAGTGAGATTTACCTAGATAATTATATTAAAGGTTTCACCTTTTACCCCAGCGGAAATTTAACTACAAAACATAAAGTAAATAAATAAAAAAGCTGTAATAAAAACTAAAAATAAAAATACATAATTTTAATATTACAAAACTAGATGCTTCCTATGAAATCAGGAAAAAAATCCCAAGGAAAGCACAAGAGAAATGAATGCTGAAGGCTTCAATTTATAGGCAAATTCTGCGTCTGGCGTCGCGACGCTGGCTCTGTTGACTTGGTCCACGCGGCTTGACTTGTTGACTATTGACGCGTATTTCATCGGCCCAATAGGATTTTGACACGTGGCACGCGGTAAGATTCGGTCCAATGGCATCTTGACATGTGGCAAAAGATGATTCACCGATGATTCGGTCCATTCAGAAGGTGACACATGTCACGCGGAATGTCGGCACCATAGAATCACGACACGTGTCCAGGCGCATTTTAGCATGATCGATTCTGATGATGACACGTGTCACAGCGCACGTTAGCATGATTGGCGTACGTTAGCATCCGGCGCATTTTAGCAAATTTCTTCAGACTGGTCCACGTGTCCGGCGCAAGTTAGCAGGCGGCGCACGTTAGACGTCGCGACGCAGAAGGCTTACGCGTCGCGACGCGGCCAAATTACAAAAATGCAATCAATTTCCTTCTCCCTATAATTAGATACTTGTAAATAAATAGTATCAATAATTAATAACAACAGTAGGAATTAAGTCCTCGTGGGATCGATATTTTTATACTACTTGAACGATACGTGCGCTTGCGTTATACGTGTGTGTTTACGCCGTTCACATGCTTCCATCTTTCATCCAAGTTTCCAATCATCAAAATACATCAAAAAAAGAGTAGATAAAAATCTAAGCTACACTTATTGAAGCCTAGAATCTTAGAAATAATTTTCATGAAGAAGAAAGTAAGAAAAAACTTACAAATGAAACAAAAAAGAAAAGGATGGCTTATATATTTATTCCAAATTGCCGTGAAAATAGAAAAAAATAATAGTAATTAATTTTCTATTTTTGTTTCAATAAATGGAAAATGATTTAATAAAAATTTGTGGTAATAAATCATCAAACAATTTGATGTTTATCACAAATAAACCAATTAAATAATGCAATTTAAAACCAATCAATATTGGCCATTAAATCCAATCAAAAATAGTCATTTAGCTTACTTTAAAAAAGTAAAAGATATTTCTCATTTAATTAATTTAATTATTCAACATTTGAATAATCAAATAATTAAATACAAATATCTTAAATATATGTATTATATTTACATTAAATAATCAAAATACATATATTAATTATAAATATCAAATATCACAATTTGATATTTAATAAATGGCCGAAAGATCTCAAACGCATGTATTTTCGTTTAACCGTTAAACGACTTATAAATAATCAGTATTATTTATAAAAGTTGCCCTAGTGCTCTATGAGTATATTTCATTAGTGAGACTCCTAGGTTTATGCATATCCGTCACGAAATCCAATTTCGTGTCCATAATTTACCCACCCGTAAATTATGATGAACACATATAAAATCTCTGAACCATACTGGTCGAGGTCACAACATACTTATAATCCTTCTGTCACAGGTATCCGGATTATCCCAGAGATATAGACATAAACGTCAAATCTCTTTAGGTATAATCTCGTCGACGATTCTATTAGCAATCTCTTAATAACACATAGAACTTATTTCTACAGTGTACCACGGGCCCATGGATTTAACAGATTGCTAATACCTTAATGGATACCTATGCTCTGTACACAGAACCGACGTATCATATCTTGATACGCACAGGATATCCTGAGGATCAGTGCACACCCAACGAACAGACGGATGTCTGATCTAAATAGATCAGTGACGTGACTGCCATCAAAGTGTGAAGGATACCTCATACATCCACAGTGG